>VXAL01009892.1:310858-359273 GCA_013399475.1 Chauna torquata
GCAGGGGAACTTCTGCTGCAGCGCCTGGAGCACCTCCTGCCCTCCTTCTGCACTGACCTTGGTGTCTGCAGGGCTGTTCCTCACTCCTGTCTCTCCCAGCTGCTGTTGCGCAGCAGTTTTTTTCCCCTTCTTAAATTTGATATCCCAGAGGCACAACCAGGGTCGCTCACTGGCCCAGCTCTGGCCAGCAGTGGGTCCCTTTTGGAGCCAGCTGGAGCTGGCTCTTATCTGACATGGGGCAGCTTCTGGAATCTTCTCACAGAAGCCACCCCTGTGGCCCCCCGCTACCAAACCTTTACCACGTAAACCCAATACAGATGTATAACGGATCCAAGAGGATTCACAACTACTTCGGTCCTTCTCTAAGATACTACTTTAAGCAAAGGCCATTACAGAATCTGACCTTAAAATAATCTTGATTTTGCTTGGATTTCATCAGCGTGAATTATTCTGTACCGGTAGAGCTACATTAGCTATGGTGGCTGAAGTTCAGTGTTTCGGGGAATGCTTCTTCCTGGACACTGCCGGTACTCGCTGCTTTCCAAACAGATGCTGGGTCAGAATCACAGAATCACAGAATGGGCAGGGTTGGAAGGGACCTCTGAAGATCATCTAGTCCAACCCCTCTGCCGAGCAGGATCACCTGGAGCACGTCGCGCAGGATGGCATCCAGGCGGGCTTTGAATATCTCCAAATTTTCGGGTCAGCTGTTTCTTAACTGCGTCTGTGTACATGTGCATTTTCCATGTGTTTGTATATTTAGTTCCTATTTTGTATTTTGTCTCCATTTTTAGAAAGTAAATATAATGTTAATCCAAATACTTCCATATTCTCAGCAGAGGCATTTTAATAACACTTTGAACAATTTTCTCAAGAGAAAGAACAGCTTTAAGGCTGTTCTATGTTAAAGCTTTCAAACACGTTGTTTAACTTCTTTTAAGTGTCAGAAATTTGTTCTTTAAATAAAGGAGAGCTAGAAAACCCTAACGGGGCCTAGACAAGTACTTAAGCGGTCTGTTTAAATTTCACCTGTTTCCATTACGCATGTTGTAAGGCATTCGCACAGGCTCTCCAGGAGCTGTTTTATGTCTCGAGGTGCCATGTACCACTGTGACACTGGCGTGATGGCTCCAGATTGCAGAGCTACTGTGACCATTTCCAGAGAGAAGGACCAAGTGCCTGCAGAAGACTGCGTGTACTTAGAAGCTGTGCTTTTCAGATATCCTAGGCAGGCGACCTGAACGCAGGCTGCTCACAAGAAAAAGAGCAGAAAGTGCCCTGAAAGAAAATGCATTCAGGTCTGGCTGACCTCTGCTCATTTTTAACCCAAACCAGTGCAGTAGATCTTCCTGAGCACCAGCCGCGTTGCAAGAGGAGCTGCAGCAGGGTCTGCTATACCACAGCCAAACTAGGTCCCTAAATGTAGACTGGATGACTCGGTGCAAGAGCATCCTTATTGTAAAATGCGGGGAGTTGTCTATGATTTGCTAGCAGATGTAAGCAACATTTTGACAATACGGCCCATGATTTCTCGCATATAGAAAGTAACACTTTCCCAGATTGTGGCTGAGGGCCAGGAGCAGCCTGCTCTGCTGGACTTTTCTGGCCGGGGCTGAAGCTCCCACCTCCAGACTTAAAGGCTCTCTTGCAGTCCTGATGACTTGCAGCTCATTTTGCATGGGACGTTAATTTCAGAACAGGTTCTCATGCTTTTATTCATGTTAAGAAATGTCATCCTTCACGTGCAGCCCCATGGAGTTACCTGAAATCGTTTTTGTTGACATCAGCCTAAGTAGGTATGCTAAAGACAGAGCTAATTCTCCTGTTCACATGCTAATTCTAATTTTGATCTAGCTGATCTGCTGACATGATCTGGCAGAGTGTATGATTTTTCCTTTTTTACCTTCTCTTTAGCAGGAAGAAAGCTCCTCAACATCCAGGTCCCCATGCAGAAACTGCAATGATATAGCCTCTCTGAGACACGCATCAGCCTTGGAAACTCCACGTACCATTTGATATGTCAGTTCCACGTTATTAATGAATTTTCTCTGGCTTTGGAAAAAAGTTACTGATCCTGACTCCTACTTGCACCCTGCCACTGCTGGGGCTGGTGGGCAGGAGGCACACAGATGACTGAGAATGGGCCATGGCTGAATACATGTTGCACCACTGTCTGCCTGATACAGACCCAAATCTCCTGACCTCTGCAGCAAACTCTTCCTCCCCTGTCCTGCCCCTTGGGAAGTCAAAAATGGGAAGCAGTGAGAGACCCTGATCTTTTTTCTTTATCTGGACATATCTGTGGTAGGTTATTTTAAAAGCACAGTTCTGGCAAACAGTAAATTTGCCAGAAAGCGTTCCCTGACGTCATCCTGTAATTAAGCATATAGCTAACCTGAATTCACTAGAGGGTTTCACTTGGAAAAATATTTTCCTGGTTAGGACTTTTGTAACCAGAGGGCAAGATGCCACATCTCTTTTATCCAAGGGCTCTCTGCATTCCTCCAAAATACACAAAGTCTATATTTAGTGCCGCCCTGCAGCCTGAGAGGTTTGAACTCTTCCCAGAGACAGTCACCTGCAATGTGTAAGGTATGGGGCATTCGGGGTGGCCCAAGAGGATGCGTTTGCCCTTGTGGACCATGTTTGTTCAGTGCTGGGAGTAGAAGACCAAAAATCAGTGCCTTTTGCCATGGGTTTATTAATCTAGATCTCACCTTGTTGCTGCGCCTTGTGTCCCATCCCCTGCAGGGAAGCAAGTTCTCTGCAGACAGATGTTGTATTTCAGGTTAACCAAAAGAAAGAGACGCATTCCTCCGAGCAGAGAAGGTGTTATTTGCTCAGCCCTACTGTGTCTCTGCTGGGGTGGTGTTGAGAAGGGATGGCTGAGCTGGCTACAAAGAGCACCGAGGCAGCCCTGGCACGATGGTGTGCTCACTGCCTTGTGCTTGGTAAGCCACCAGAGTCACCTCACACCTGTGCGGTAATGGAGAGCCTGCCGATCTAGAAGCACAACGCAACAAGAAGCAGACCTAACGCGTCTCCATTTCTTCGCTTTGGCCTGCTCCAGGTGTGAGTCGGTGCCACCCACTGGGGTCGGTGCAGCTGAACTTTGGCCGAGAGGAACCACAGCTGGTGGTGACCCTTTACACCAGTGGATGTAACTCTTTCTATGGAAGCTGATTTTACCCCCTCAGGTCCTTACACTGTTCCAAAAATACTCATGGAAATATAAAACCTAAGGTGCTGGAATGGCAGATGAATCTACTAGCCTAAATAAATAAACAAATAAATACCAGCTCCTCAAAGAGATTTGGATCACCCACAGCTGCCACCACCAAAAGAGAGGGCTTTAAACCAAACACCTCACTTAAAACTGACCTCAGCGAATGGCATAAACCCATAGGAACCTCCCTAAAAGAAACAAAACTCCTTCTTTAGTATCCACATAAACTTTTCAGCAGCTATTTTAAAAACATTCCCTTATCTTGTTTTGCAAAGATGCCAAGCTACAAAGCTGGTTGCTACAGTAATTACTGAAATACGGCATGTTATATTTTTGCCTGATGTAAAATGACACGCAGAAACAGAGAGAAGGTGATGAAGCCATCCAGAATTTGCCACAAATGCTTCCCCCATATTGAACGTGGAGAGAACTGTGGAGCCAGCAGCATCACTTGCCTGGAACCCACCAGAACGGATGGCTGCCAAGATGCCAAACTCTATAAGAGCTCGTTTCTCCTAAGTTTTAGCATAAACAGTAGTGCACAGGGCTCCACAGCACAGAAATTGTCCCAGACCACACATTTGCTGTGCACTGGAGGACACATTTTTTTTTTGTGAAAACAAACACAAAGGTAGATGTGTTCTGGTCAGCAAACAGTCAAGGCAGGAAGCGCAGAATGGTGGGTAATGGCCCCATTTTCGTTATGATTTTTAGGCCACTGTGGTTTATGAAATCAGGCAGGTTCTACTACAGGCTCTCTGTGTTCCCGCAATACCCTCGTCATGTGCATGCCAATAAACCTTACCAAGCAAAGATAAAGCCCGATGCTGAGGAGCCCTTTGAAGCATGTGTTTCATTTAACCATATCTCTGGGAATGCCTTTCCGCTTACATCAAAGTTCTGCCTCGACCTGTCGAGGTGAATAATGAGGGGCACAGAAGTATTTTTAACTTCGCCCAAGGAACTGCAGGAAGATGTATTGAGGTACCCGGGGCAGCACCAGTCTGTGAAAGCGATGGTCAAATCAGCCTGGCCTTGAGGTCATGGGGCTGGTGGCAGTGACCTGGCTCCGCAGGACCCCAGAGTGGGAACAAGAAGGGGATTTTAATTTCTAAATGAGGGAGAGACATGAGGCCAAAGCCCAAGGGTGCTGGAAGGTTTAATGTATTGCACAGGTACCTGCATGCTTCTCCAAGGCAGAGGTGGTGGCGTGGGGATCCAGCTCCACCGCTGGCTGGGATACGGCCGCTTTTGCGGTGGGTAGCTGGCAGTGACCTGCTCCTGGTGTGGGAAAAATGGAGACCAACTTCATATTTAAACATCTGAATATGTGACCTGGAAAAGCTCCTTTGGAGCTGCCCGCTACTTAGCATCCCAGGAAACCACATTTAAGTGCTGTTAGTATGGATTACGAAATTAGTCTGAATTTAAGGGTCTGATGCTTGGCACCCAAGGTATGAAAGTTTTCTGATCTAATCCATCATGAGGAATTCTCCTTTTCAGCCTTTGCCAGCTTTCTTTCTTGATGTGGCTACATTAGAATAATGTCAAATATTTCATTTTAATTCATGAGACACTTTGGGGGGACCAAATGTTACTTGCTGTTAATATGGGACTGAAATGGTGGGAGCATTATTAACAAAATATTATGAACAGGAAAAGAGCAAATGGGGAGCTGGGGAGAGAGAGAGTGGAGACATGGCATCTTTAACAAAGGAAAAATGGAAACAGTGAAGTGTATGTAGTTTGTACTGTATGTGTTATTAATTGGACAAATCAAATGAAATACAGACCAGCTTTCCAAGCAGCCCGTTGTGTGAGCTTACAAGTACATGCGTTTCTCATCCCCTGACATCCCGGAGATTTGGGGATCGGTTGATTTACAGCCACTGACTCAAGCTAATTCTCTTTCATGAGCTTTATTTCAGTAACATGAGTAGCACTAAATTCACTCCAGCCGTAAATCCTGAGCTGGTAATTCAGTTACAAGTGACGATGCTTTGTCAGCACTGCCTGCAGAAAGCCAGCAGCACATCCCCCTTGGCCGGGCCGCGCTCTCCCCGTGCATGCCCCAGCCCTGGTTGTCTTCTCAATCCCTCACTCCTACCCAAAAATGAGGGTCCTCAGGTAGGGATCCAGCCCTCCAGAGCATTCATGACTGAGCTACACTGTCGTGGAGAAGTGTTTAATTACAATATTGTCCTCACTTAGCACATGAAGATCCTTCCATGGGAGGCCAAGTGGGGGATTCCTGACCTGCCTTTGGGAACAGGAGCCAAAATGCAGCGGTGCCCAAGGAGGGAGGAGGATGGAGGTCTGCCCCGATCCCTGTGGTCGGTGGGTGCTGACAGTCCGGCAAGGACCTGCTGAAGGTCCCATCACAGCTAGGGAACATGCTCCCAAATTCTCTGCTTTATTTTCTGATCGATCAACTGTTTGATCCCCTTCCCATAAAGCAGCTGAAGCCTTCCTGGTTGCATTGTTCTTCTCCATACAGAATCAATCCTCCAGGCAGCGTGGCAGCTCTCCTTCCCTACGGCCAAGAGCAGTGGGCCAGAGCGATGTGCTGAGCACGGCTCTCCCGCTGCCCCGCCTGAGAGGGAGGCAGAGCAGCTTTGTTCCAAGGGATCTGGCTGTGGGACACATTTTAGGTGGAGACTAATTGAATTAAAAACCGTCATGCCTTTAGGAAAAGCTGCAAACCCTTCCTTACTACAGAAATGCCACTCAGCTACCAAATCTTCCAATGCCCTGTCAGAACAATCTCTGCCTAAAATAATGACAAAAGAAGTGAATTTGGCCAAAAGAGAGCGTATGCTGAAGATATGTCAAGAACCCCACGAGGTCCATCCACCTTTCGTGCTTAATTTTACATGAAAGATGCTGATCTGTGGCAGTGGTGGAGGGCAGTGGGATGCTGGGAGATAGTGATGTATTCAAGCAGCTTTGCAGGAAAGAATATGATGTAAAATGGGATTAAGTAACAGGGTTTCTTCAGATTTCCAGTCTCTGACGAACTTGTCTCATCTAGTGTTAGCTATCCAAAATGCACCTCTTGGGTCTCCTGCTCTGCAGTGGTCAGTGGAGAGACATAAGCGTTGCTTGGACTAAGAGGCAGCTAAGTTGTTGACAGTTCACATTGGAGGAGACAAATCTCACCCTTGCTGTGTTATGCCCCGATAAGGATACTGAGAGCACTAATGAGTTAATATTTATAGTAAGCTGAAAACGAAGGGTCCCAAGACAACAATCCCTGCAAAAATTTTAAACATGGTTACACAAAGGAGCTGAGCCATAAATAGAGCAGCAGACTTTGCCATTTGTGGTTGGTTCAGGCTAGAAAGATATTGAGGGATAATCTTTCCCTTTTTTTTTTTTTTTTAAGGAGAGACCAGCACACAACAAATTCCTCCTCTTTGATGAGATGGGAGATTACATTCCTTTCAACTTCAAATTTTATGGCACGCTGTCAGAGCAAACGGGTGATGAATCTTCTGCGTACAAACTATTCCCAGCTGCTGATAAAACCATGATCACCCAAGGCTTGCCCTGGCTCAATGCTGCATGCAGTCTCTGGAGCCAGATTTCGAGGAAAGGAACTGCTACTTTTTCCTAACTCAGGAGGCATTGCTGGGGCACATGGAGAGCTAACTGAATTTAACACAACCGGCCAGGCCAGTTTTCTGGAGTGGAGTTGAGGCTCATCTACTTTTTAAGTTTAATGGTTCACTTTTTCTTTTTTTCTTTTAATATTCTTCCTTCTTGTTGTTCTTTGAAGTTGCATGAGTGCAGCCAAAGCTGTGCTCTGCACCACTCGCTGCTGATGGCTGTTTTTTCTCAGGGTGACACAAGGGGACCTGTTGTGTAGCCCCTTGTTTGATGCAGCTGATGGAGAAGGAGGAGCGGGATGGTCTTTTTCAGAGCACCCCGCTGTTGCAGAGCTGCTTGAGGACGTGGTGAAGGAGCTGTGGCAGAGCAGTGGCACCTCTGGGGACAATGGGCGGTGCTGGCAGGACTTGTGGCTGGCCAGCTTCCCAGGGGCTGGTGTGGACAGAAACAGCATATTGCTGGCACCCCACCAAAATGTGCACCTCTGCCTGCTCTCAGGGCAGCGCCAAGAAGCTTCGTGGCTGCTCTGCACGGCAGAAGCTTCACAGGCTGCCATGGCACCCACACCCACAGGGGACAGGGCGAGGAGTCCTAGTGCCTTGACAGGCACCGAGGGCAGTTTGGGCTAGACGTGCAGGATGGCTTTCTAATGGTACAGACAGTGTTACAGCGGGGTAGGCTGCCTGGGGAGGCACTGGCTTGTCCACCGCTGGAAAATTTTAATTAAACAAGCCAGAGGAATACATCGGGAGCAGTGGCTCCTATCATAGGGCAGTGTGACAGACTAGCAGGGAGCAGAGACCACAGATGCCCTGAAAATATATCTCTATAAGATATATCATATGGTCCAGAAAACCACTTTTTAGAGTTGCTAATCTATCTTTCTCCTCCACTGTGGCCATTGTAGCTGTGGGTAGGAAATATGTCCTCCTAAGTGAGTGGATGTGTTTGATTTTATTAAGAATTGCAGAACTGGGAGAAAAATAGGTGACTTAAGGGGATGTGATGTCATCAGTTTAACTCTTTCCTAAGTCGCACCAGAAGCCATCTATGCTGTTAACTGGAGGAAAAAACAAACAAACAAACAATAAATAAATAAATAAATAATTGATTGCTCTTTGAGTCTGTCTGCCAGCAGTGGCACCGTGTTTCTTTTCTACCCTTTTGGAGTCAGATTCTTTCATTGCTCTGAAGTTCTACCCATCACATCTGTTTTTCCAGGCTGTGCAGGATTCACAGATGTCTATACACAGGTTACACACATTCAAATATTGAGGATTTCTTCCCAAGGAAGTACTGCTGGAGACATTTATTTTAAAGTAATAGAAGGCTGAAATTCTGCTAAACAAATTAGGAGCTCAAGAAAGACTAATGCATAGTACAGTTATAAGGCAATTCATAGTACAGTTATAAGGCAATTCATTCCACCGGTGGGAAGCAAAAGCAGACTGTGTGTTGAAATTTCTATGCTCATTTTTATATATTTTTGAACATCAATCATATTTGCAAAACACTTTGCTTGCAGGCAGTTTATTAGCAGAAACAAATGTGTGTGTGCTGTGAATTGGTTGTCTCCTGACCACACTTTAAGAGACTTCACATTTCCATCGTTGGGTTTTGGAGACCTTTCACTTCTCTATTTTGATGAGTGCCTTCTGACAGGGGAAATTTGAAGCTGATGCATCAGAAATGCATCCCGCGGGTCTCTCCTATGGAGTGGTGGCAGAACAGGGAGTCCAAAGTGCACCTGAGATATTGCTGCCTGCTGAAATTTATTCAGACTTCTCCAGTCTGGAAAAGAGGTTAGACGTGTCACGAGAATAAGCTGTTCAGTTCTTACAGAGCTTTTGGCCAGGTCAGTAATAACAAGAATTCTGTTACATTGTGTATAACCTTATCTAGTCGGCTTGTCAAGGCATTTGTGCTGTGCTTATCACCCTGGTATTAGAGTGCTTCGGCTGAGAAAATAATTGTGGTGGTGTCACCAAGAGAGCCCTGGAGTGCAAGGCAGGAGATCTAGGAGGAGATAGCACCTTCTCTTAGAGAAACAGGCAGAGCCGACAAAAAGAAATGTGGTCAGACTCTACCCTTCTCAGAGCTGAAATGGGGCGGGTGCCTTCTCATCTATTCTCTTGGTAACATCCTCTGCTCTCCCAGATACTTTTTTCTGAAGAATTAATACAGTCAGACTGAACCCAGAACAGTTGTTCTGAACCTGCACCAGCTCCTTTTGCTGTGACAGTCCTAAAGAAAGGTCTGTCTTCCTCAAGGCTTGTTTTGCCCAACCATGCCCATCAGTCTAAAGAAAGTATTGACTCTCCCTTCATTTGCCTCAGGGGGGAAAGCCACTTCAGGCCAGAGATCACATTGGTGCACAGAGAGAGGGGGAAATCAAATTCACAGTGTACAGCAATATTCCACTCAATGGCTTCACCTGGTGCACTGTGATTTCATCCCCTGCCTCTACTTGCTGAGCTCGTGACCTTGCAGGAGCGTCTTTGCCTCCTGGTAGAGACCATCCTCACTGGTGGGTGAACTCATGGTTTGCTGGAGTGGTCGATACAGCCCTGCGGGGTCCCACTGATTTTATCAGCCCATGCAGCGGAGCACACGCGGGGCTGGAGGCTGCCAGGGAGCACAGTGTGCCCATCCTGGCTGCCTGCTGCGTTTCCAGAGGGATTGGGAGGGCACGGACGTCCCATCCCGTCCCACCTGCCTCGGGGGGACAGCTCTGGGCTGCAGGCAGCAGTGGCAGCCTCCATGGGCCATGCCACCAACTGCCCTGATTAGTGGGAGCCCACAACGGGCGTAATAAGAGGGGTTTGTTTCTGTAGCTGGGCCATGTGAGTAATTCCTCTACAAATTCCTCTTCTCTTCCCATCAGTTTTCAGGATGTTTATTTGTTGTCTCTCAGCTCTTCCTTAGACTTTATCTGCATGATTTTTCTTACTGATCCAAGCACGGATGCTAGGACTTGCTACTGGGAGATCAGCAGGAGCTTTCACTTTGATACAGCTGGGTTCTTGTAGAAGCAGTAACAAATCAGAGCTGTTATGCTGATACTCAAAGTAGGTGCCACCCGATCCTTCAGCCGCAGCTCGTCTCTGCCAGCACAGCTATATAAGAGTCTTACCCCAAACTGATAATTCACACGATGTGACAATTCACGCACAGCCTGCACAGGCGGGGTGGTGCTTTCACCGGGATAGCTCGTTTTATCTGGGCAGAATGGAGAGCGCAGAGATCCACCTGCTGTAGGTGCAGTGCCTATCCCGCTAGCAGCTCACTCACAGAGTGCTTCACACCCCAACCTGGCCAGAAGGTGATCTCCTTTTGAAGGAATTTGCCCGCAGCACTAGGTTCTTCTGGAAATGCTGCCCTGAGCTCACATGCTCCAGGCAACACGGCGTAGAAATGCCTGTGGGACCACGCTAGCGTCCATCAACCAAGGAGCAGCATCCAGACCAAAGTGTTTGGGAAGCCCTAGCATGTCACAGACACCTCTGCGAGCAGCAGAAGTGACTCGAAGGATGCTGTTCACTGTGTAAATGCATGTGAAATTTCATCCACTCTTTCTGAAGGATGTGTGTGTATCTGATAGCAATACCTTTATTCACTGCATGGCGTGTGCATGCCTCGCTAGTTCCAGTTATTCAAGGTTTAAGTTCTCTTCATCAGCGTTTTAGGACAGAAAACCTCTTTTTTTTTTTTTTTTTGTCTGTTTCTTTATCCGGTTTAAACATCTGTTTCCCAAATGTACCCTCCTTGTTCTGCACAACAAGGGTGGTTCTTGTGAAGCCTGGGGAGCTATGAAGATGGGTTCGCTGCCCTCTTCTGCATGGGCTTTGTAACCTCAGCAGGACACTTTGCCTCAGTTTCCACATCTTTATAGCTAACTCTGCCGGGTGAGTATTAACATCAAACATTCATCGCCCAGATGTTGCAAGACTTCGTTTTTCATTGCTGGCAAAGTACTTGGAGCAGAAAGTGCTCTGGGCATGCATAGGCACGTCTTGATGTCAGCCGATGTTTTAGACACAGAGAGCACCCTGCACCACTCTTGGTACAACCACTAGTGTATTTTAGGTCCTCCTGCTTCCACTGCTGTGTCGTTGCAGCCAGAAATGCCAAGATTCAGTGCAATTCTTTATGGACTGCCAAAGAAACAAAATTACTATGCACTACAAAATGAAACTGGCATTTTAAATCTAAAACACATGACATCAGCATTACATGTGGAACCAGATACCATCAGATCACATGCCACCTCATAAATATTCAGGTTGGTGGGGCAAAAGAAATGAGAGGTGGGTTGCTGGCCAAGAATGCTCCCCGGGGTCTACTGCTTTGTAAAAAACTTTTAAACACCACAAGCGTGCAGCCCACGTTGAATAACTTGTGAGAAGCTGAGTCCACAGCACTTGCGGATTTGCTAGGAGACTGTAAGAGGGGGTCTTCTGCACCGGATCACTGGTGTGGGTGTGCGTGTGTCCAGCACAAGGGCCACACGAAGGGACGACAAGGCAGTAACAGGAACAGGAGTAATATAATGAGCAGTCATTTGGCTTGAGATCCTGTGTTGATGTTAAGTGTTGCACCACTGACCTGCCAGTGTGTATGAAGCGTGTGAAAGCACCTGCTCACTATCTCTTCCATAGAGCAACCTTCAGAGCACGGAGGGCAGCTCAGCTTGTCCCAAAAAGCGGCATCTGTGGTACCTGCTGGAGGAGGACGGGGCTTCACGGCCACCTTGCCGAGAGCCCAGAAGCTCATGCACAAGTTGGATGTTGCGGTTTGGTTTCCTGGAATCAGCCCTCATTGCGACCCCACCCCCACCCCCAGCAACTTCCATATGCTGGAAAACTAACCTGAATAAACTTAGCATTTGATTAAAATAAAGTTCAGTGATTTTTCTTTCTTTCTTTGGTGGCGTTGGAAAAATTTTAATTTTCAGAGAAATAACTCATCCAGACTCCAAAATAGCTTGGTACATTAGAAATGCAATTTTCCTATTATCTCTCTGCACAACCTCTGTGAGAAACTCTATTTAAATCACATTTACATAATTCTAAGAATAGGCTATTCTGCTCTTAATATCCATCCATCCATCCTTAATTTATTATGGGTTCAGCAAATATTTGACCTTTCTTTCTGAATGTAAAAAGGATATGAATTTGGACAAGTCTTACAGCATAAAGATGCTAAGCTTACGAAAGATTTGGAAAACATACTTATTATGAGGCACTTAAAAACAGCTCCTATGGGTGGTGAAGGGGGGTCTTCCAGCATTTCTGCAGTAATCTGTATGCCGAAAGCAATATGCTTCAATAATGTTTTGTGATTTTTATGCTGCACCCTTGTGAAGAACTGTTACCCAAATTCAGAGAAGACAAATGGAAGTGATCCCCCTTTGGTGCTCCTGGCCACAGAAGACAGGTAGGAGATCCCGTGTGCATGCCCATGGGGAGAGGGCGAGAGGTTGGCGTGCTCCTGCTGGAGGACCTCATCACAGAGATCCGGCAGAGCTGCGTCACAGCGAAGTCATTCCCACACTGGTGTTGGCTCTAAAGGGGAAGACAGGAAACCCTGGAGGGAGCTTTTGAAGGAACGGAGCTGCATAGCGTCCACAGCCCAGCGTCCTCACACCAGGCAGATGGTGTGTTTCTGACAGCTTGAACGTTTCATAGAGTGGTGCTGGGCAAAAATGTGATTCGAGCTAAAATTTAATGGCAGAAAAAACGTATGATGTCACATTGACTGATCTTGCTGGGATTTTGCTGACTTCTCTACTGTCTCTGTGTGTGGCTACAGGACAGGGAGTGGTGTTACCTGATTCTGAAACGGCAGGTGGGAGACCCCTGTGTGAAGCCAGGCTTTGCTTGGGTATGACCTTTGAGCGGCTTTGAGGGACATGCTAAACTTTAGAGTTAAATAAATAGCATTTCCCATGCAGATTGCTTTCTAAAACTGTGAGATTTTCCCCAGACCTTGTCTGAGATCCAGGTTAGCCCCAAGAGGAGTTTGGAGTACCATGGTGGGGAGATAGGACCCCACTGGTGCTCATGGGCAAGGGCTGGGCCGTACACGGCTGTACTGTGGCAGCTGCAAGGATACTCAAAGTGGAGACCACCTTCCTGGCATGGCCCACAAGACCGTTCCCCAGAGCTGATTCATCGCAGAGGGGTGCAGCACACAGCAGAAGATGCCTCTGTGGAAACACAGGGGCTCGAGCTCTGTGGGCTGCAGCGGCAGCGGCATGTCCTTAGGAGAGGGACACCTGTTGAGCGGGCCGTGGTTTCTGTGGTTTTGATGTGGTTTCTGCAGCACCAAAATGCCATAGTACTTGCTGTGAGCTGAGCCGGTGGAGGGGGCTCCTCTCTCACAGCAGGGTGCTTGTGGTGGCCCAGAGGTCACCATTGCTGGCCCTGGGCTGGGACATGCCGGGCCATGGGAGCCGCACTTTTGATGCCTCCTGCACAGCCACAGCCAGGAGAAGGGCAGTTTTCATTTCAGTTCTTACAAACAGCAAATTTCCAGCTGTAACGATTATGGGGGATTTCTGGAAAAGATGACCTGCAAAGGGTCAAACACCAGCAGGCAGGGAACAAGAACCTATTACTCATAACTTTTATGATATTTAAAGCCAGCCTATTGATGGGGCGGGCAGGGAGGGCGCAGATTCGGGGTGTTTGGACAGCTGGGGCTGGCGGAGCGGGAGGGGGGCAGCTCACGGCCCCCGGGCGCTCACACACCTGGCCCACGCGCCGGGGGACTTCTGCCCCACCACAACAGCCGTCCCTCTCTCTCCCTTCCTGTATATGAGTGCACATAAAATATTTTTATACATGCATACACACACGCACACGTGCACTTGTACGTACAGAAAGTCAAGATGACTGCAAACGAGTTGGTAGCCAAGAAGGGCCCCGGCATGCTCGGTACCCTGGGCCAATTTGCACTCTCTGGCCATGTTCTGAGCCAGGAGCTGAGGCTGGGTGAGCCGTAGGGGTGAGGGGAGATTGGGCTCCTAACAAGCAACCTGCTGCCTCTCCGGAGGATGGAAGCTGTGGGGACGCCACACACCAGGGGGTGTTCTGGAGCTGTTCCTTGGCAGCGCTGGCTGGGGACCAATGCTACATAGGATGCTTTCTGGAAGTGCACCCTCATTCACAATTAATTCAAAATAAGGTGATGCAGGTGCACAGAAGCAAACAACAGAAAAGCAAGCAGAAAACTCATTATTAGAAATCATAGCAATGCAAAAATGAAGCTCTTTTCATTTACTTCTTATCTTTCAATTTGCATTTATTTGGCTTGCAAGTGCTGGAAGGGTCTCTGTCTTCTTTCCACCTCCTGATACCATTTTTCTAATAAAAATGTTTTTCCCTCTAATGCAAACATAAAAACAACCTCTAAAGAGGGAGAGTGATTGTTAAGACAAAGAAGCAATAGATGGCTGCCGAGAGATAGAGAGGGCTGTGTGAATGCACAAATTTAAAAAAAAAAAAAAAAAAAAAAGGAAAGAATAACAGGCACTTTTACTTCTGCCTTGTTTTCATTTATACTAAGCTACAGTTTTATTTGTCACAAGGGACAGCAAGTAATTTCCAGGCAGAGACGCGGTAATTTTTAAATTGACAGTGCCCTTGCAAGTACCTAGTTGTATTTCTAATAAATGCATTTAGTATAAATCAAGAGAATGGGGGAGAATCATATACAAATATGGCTCTTTGCTGTTCCCACAGACCTCTGGCTTTTATCCTTTTCCCTGCAGAGTGAAGGACAGAGAGTTAGTGTCATATTTTCCCCTCTCTGCTGGTAGAACAAACAGAAACTGAAAATGAAAGTCTATTTAAAGAAAAGTACTAAATGGAATGAAATAACGTAGAGCAATTGAGAACTGCCATCCCCTTTAACAACCACAGAGAGGATTATGGAGGTTAATAAGGGCATATTTTAGAGTGCCTGCTTATCCTGAGCTCCACTTACGGTCAGTTAACCACTGCAAATGTTGATTAATTCAAGTGGGAAGAGCTTGGCCTATTATGATTATAGGTGACTATAAGAAGCAACAGGAGAAATGTAAGAAACGGCAAGATATATGCTGTGCCACAAGATTTTGGTTCACCTACTTTTTATTACTTGCCAGCACTTGCCAGCATTTATTTCCTAAGCCACATCTACACACAAACTTGCTCTTGCTCAGCTGTAGTTTAGACCAATGCTTTCTCCTTTCCGTGGGCACTTGGATGCTGTTCACTTCAGGTAGGCTGTGCCGTGCGATTTGTGGTGGCTTCCCAAGTTATCACCTATTTGCTCAGGTACCGAACTGACGAGTCTCTGCTAGGCGTGCTGCACCGGGGTTAAGTTGCTGTAACCAAACACTGAGCACAGCTCGGCCCATCTCTGCCTAGGGGGAAGGTGGACATTTGGTGAGAGGAGCCACGCTCCAGGCTGCCGTGTTCCTACAGGGGCAGCTTTGGGCGAAGCCACCTGCAGTGTCCATGCTGAGGCATGTCCATGCTGGGGCACATAGCTTGGTGGAGAAGGGAAACACCCGCATGAGCATGGGTGATCCCCATGAGCATCATGGTGCTGATGAGGCTGTTAGCAGCTCAGGCCAGGACTGGCCATGGGCTTGCCCCGGTCAGGAGCTAACTCTGCCCTTGGCTGACCCAAGGATAGGGTGAGGGACAGGGCTGATGGCCTGGAAAATATTCCCGCTTGCAACAAGGGCAGCGAAGCTTGCATGGCATTCAGGAAACTTCTCTTGGCATTGCTGATGGCACTAAGTGAGCACACAACTGCAGGCTAGTGCCTGCACACTGTCGCTGGGGAAGCTGGTAATTCACTACCCTGAGTATAAACATCATTGTAACGTAAAGGGACGCCTTCAGTCCATCCCTCCACACAAACATACAGATGCACTCAGTCTCTGCTCAGTGAGACTGTTTATTTCCAGTGACTTCCGAAGTGGGACTGTGCCTACGAAAATCCATGCTTCGTGTAGCTGAGCCAGTGCACCCTGATGATGAAAGGGTCAGCCGTACTCCCCTGTCCCACTCCAGCCTGCGCCTTGCCTTGCCTCAGGTGCTTCTCTGAGGGTGAGCTGGTTTGGGGCAGGAGCACCAGCATGCAGCTCCTTGTGTATCCGGGGCAGTTCACCTTCTGCCGCTGCCTGCACTGCCTCACCACGGGGCTGCCCAAGCTCTAGGGAAAGCTCACAGAAAGCAAGGACGTGGCTAGAGAGGGCTGCCAGTTCCAGGGCAGCCCCTTGCTGTGGTGGGAGAGGGTACTGAGGAGAAGCGGAGGAGGAAGGACTGCTAGGCTATTAACAGCTGCCAGGTTTTCTATTTAAGCGTATGGACAGCTTGGTAACACTGCGTGGTGGCTGCTAGTGGAAATAAAGTCCACCTCTGTCTGTGGTAAAATTTACTGCAATACTTGGGGTATTTCTATTTGGCAGTGATGACATCACACATACATAAAATGTGCTTTTTTCCCTGAATGATTCCATTGCACATCGGTCCCTGGGCTGCCTGACCAATTAATACCGGTGGGGAAAGACTACAGGTTTAATCAGAACATCCTTATTTTTTAAGCTGCTGCTAGATTTTCAGTCAAAGAAACCCTAGGCCTCCAGAAGCACGTCTGACCTTGAATTGTCACTGCTCCAAGGGACCCACCTGCTGCTATAGAACACTTAAATTGTTCATATCTCCATCAAGATTTGGTTTTCACATGAGCTTTTCGTGTAGTGGATGACACAAAACATTGGGTGAGCCCTTGTCTGGCCACCCCTGCTTGGAGTACAGGGGACGTTTTGCCTTGCTGTCAAATAAAACAAACTAAGCTTATCTTAGTTTGAGGTAAGGGATCCTAATTAGATCTTGATCTTGAGGATGGGTTGTGCCCATTAGCCAGCTCCATTAGCCTCTCCGACTCCTGGATACTAATAGACTAATAGGCACAATTCTTCTATATTAAAGAATGTTTATTAGCTGTTTTTGCCTGTTTTCTTTTAATAAAAAGGGTTTTAAAAGTATAAGATATTGGTCTAGTTGTGCTTTGCCACTAACTCCAGTGGGGAAAATGGAGTAACTGGGATTTGGCAGCTTCAACAGGTGTTTTCCAGGTGTAAAGCCTTCTCAGAAGTGATGTCAACCACCCGACTTATGAGTTTTTCACTCTCTGTTCATCAAGCAATGAGGCTGCTTGTCACCCCCATGTTTTAGTGCACCAGACTCCATCACATCTGTCATGGTAGAATTGGATGTTTCATATTAGGATGGGTGCAAGGCAACCCTCAAAATGAGCTCTAGCAATGTGTGATTCCCCCGAGAAGATCTCATCAGTAACATGAGCGATCTGAGCAGCGGCACAATGCCTGGAAAGAGCACAATTTCAAAATGGTTGTGGACCTTAAAACTCTGGAGTTCTGATGTTCCTAAGAGATTCTAAACTAATTACAAATGCAATAGTCCTTGATCTTCTCTTGATTTAGCTTGAACACTGACTTTCACTCAAGAATAGGAGACCAGATGTACTAAGTGTGAATTCAGAGTGCACTATTCAGGGAAGAGGCATGATTTTGAAATCCTCTCGTTTGGTTAATGTTGCAGTAAATTATGAGCCAATATCTTTTGTTAACGACCAATTAATCACTAAGAAAAAATAATCAAAAGGATTTTAAATTTGTATGCTTATTTTCAAATCCCAAATGGGGATTTGAAACAATCATTATGTTTCTTAGCTGCAGAACTGGCTGAAAATACTTGGGGAATGGTATGTGCTTTTTGGAGCTGGCTACTTTGGGTTTTTTAAAACTTTCAGATGAGGTTCTCTGTAATTTTGGTAGCCAAGAAGCAGTCACACTTCAAATTGTGATCATCCATCTGAATCTGAAAGCACAACAAGCATCCTTGACATAACATAACAATTGCCCAAAATCAATGCTATTTTTTTCCAGAAAAGCATTCTCAATGAGGAGCAGCATACCTGTCATTGAGGCACAATTCTCAGCTCTGGAAATGACTCCAAAGCATCATTATTTAGCCCTGTTTTGATGAGAGTGATTGGAATTGTGGCAGTGGGATGTTGTACCTTGTCAGCCCAATCACCTGGAGACCAATGGTGGCTGAATGAGTGCCAGTCCATTACAGATAGGTTTCCCTCCTTGCAACTTCCAACGTTGTGTCTAATAATTATTTCTGCAAATTACATTCTGTCAAATTTCTGGCCATCCCATGTCTCATCCTGGCCTACAAGAGGGTTCCTTAGTGTCATGGTTTTGGCTGGGGCAGAGTTAGTTTTCCTCATAGAGGCTCACACAATGCTGTGTTTTGGATTTTTGATGAAGATAACGGTGATGTTTTCAGTTGCAGCAGAGCAGTGTTTATACAGAGCCAAGGACATTTCAGTTCCTCATGCTGCCCTGCCAGCGAGGCGGCCGGGGGGGCGCAAGGAGGTGGGCGAGGACACAGCCAGGACAGCTGACTCAAACTGACCAAAGGGATGTCCCATACCACATGGTGTCATGCTGAACAATAAGACTGGGGGTGCTGGCCGGGGCAAATGGGGGGCCACTGCTCAGGAGTAGGCTGGGCATCGGTCAGTGGGTGGTGAGCAATTGCATTGTGCATCACTTGCTTTGTATATTCTTTTGTTATTACTATTACTATTATTACTATTATTATTTTCCCTTCCTTTTCTGTCCTGTTAAACACTGTCTTTATCTCAGCCCACGAGCTTTTACTTTTTTTTTTCTTCTGATTCTCTCCCCCATCCCACTGAAGTGGGGGGAGTTGAATGGCTGTGTGGTGCTGAGCTGCCTACCGGGTTAAACCACAACACTCAGTTTCTGTGGCTTCTTTTTTGCTTCAGTAGCCCAGGTTAAGGTTCATGATGCAACAGTTCAGGGTTGCAAAGGAGACCGCCCCAAGATACTCTGTCACTGCTAGAATATCACTGATGAAAAACAGGGCTTGGGACTGAGATCCCATGGGAACAAGTTAGACTATCAGTTTCTAGGATTATTTTAACAAATCAGTCTGTAGTCTTTAAGTTAGCAAAGTGTCAAATTATCTACCTTACACTTTACATATTTGCCTATATGCAAAGCAATCATTTCCATAGCAAACCAGACCACCTCCATAACCCTCAATAAGCATGAACCCGTCTAACAGATTTTGGCCTTAAAATATTTTGAGGGAGACAGGTACAGTTGGTCAGCCAACAGAGATACGGAGCCCTTTCCCCCCCCAGCTGCATTCGATGACTGCTTTTAGCTACATGGCCCCCCCCCCAATTGCAGATGCCCAGCACATTGGGTGGAGTGGGAGGGAGGGTGCTGCGGAGGCAGAGAGTGAGACCAGTATGAGGTTGGTGGAGGAGAGAGCAGTGTCTGTCTCTTGTCTAATTTCTGCTCTTCAAAGAGCATACATTGCTTCAAGGTGTCCAGAGGCTGCCTGAGTCTTGGGCTAGTAGAGGCTTGTTAGGGCTACATAGCTACAGTCATACCAGCGTGGATGTGGTTTTGTTATCTTGTTTTTATTACACCGGTTTTGGCAGCTGGGCATTTGGGACTGCTGTGGAAGATAAGTGTTATGTTCCATTTCTATCCGAAGTGGCTTGTACTCTTTGTTTAGCTTGTTGTGTGACACTGTAAATCAGTTGTGTATTCACAGCTGAGTGGTCTCCTCTGCTCAGGCCAATGGTTGCTTTACTCCTCTAAGGACAGTGGTTAACCAGGTAGGATAAGTGTCTTATGTCCTGTGACATTTGGTCACTTGTATTCCTTTGGCTTCAGGATGGGACTGCTTAGCCCTCTTGGTACGTGCTTCCTCTGAATTACTGGAGTACACACAAGTAGCCTGGCTATCAGAGAAGACAAATCACTGCAAAATTGATGAATATGAGATGTGAGTCAGACCAACTGATTTGATTTAGCCTGCTTATCACACTTGCTGCTACTTTGGGGCTGACTTTAGAGGTGACTCATGTTGTACTAGTACGTGCAAAAAACCTACCTTGAAAATAGTTTGATAGGCCATCTCAAATAATTGGCAGCATGTCTGTTAGAGCTGTACCCTGTGAGTGCCAGCTAACCTTCGCAAACACAGTTCAGAGAAGGCAGAGAAGAAAAAAAGAGAAATCTGATTAATTTTGCCAGAGCTGAAATACATCACATTGTCTGGCATAAAACCACTGCTCTGCCTGACCAGCTCCATATTGTGGTTCTCCTCGTGAGGACACCTTTTGCTATAGAAACACAGTCTTTTCACAAGGTGGGCATTGTGAGAGTTAACAAGTCCTTGATTAACATGAGCTACCTACATAATTAATCATGAGCCTCAAATTAAATGTCTGGGGAACTGATTCAGATCAGAAATTTTGAAGCTAGATGAAGGTTATTGGGGTTACGGGCACTGATCTGCGATGGAAACCATTCAGCACAGGAGGCTGGAAATCAGCTTGTTGTGTGAGACTGAACATAGCACTTCTCAAATCAAGACAGATTCCAGGTGAAGATAACTGAAATTTCAAAATATGATGATGAAGGTGATCCCTAAGCAATTATGACTGGTGTCCAGTGGATTTAGCTGTTGCACTGATATCCCTGGAGCAATGCTGGTTGGTGTGGCATCAGGATCTGACATCCTGGCCTTCAGTAATCGTCATCATCCTATTTTACAATCTCAGTGAGCGTTTCACAGCTCCTTCAGCCTAATGAAACAATCGTAAGCTGGGAATGGCTGATTGCAGGCAGCACAATCAAGGGGCACTGCACCGCTCGCTGTGCTGCACATTGCAGGGCATGGCTTGCTTGCCCTCTTCCAGATCAGGTTCTTCTTTTGCTAGTGTTAGAATTTAATACAGAAAAGCAGGAGAATAAAATATCTGGTCTGATAGTTGGTAATCTGTTGGCCAGCCAGAAAATGATGAGGAGTTGAAAGCAGTTCAATAAACCATACAGTGTGTCTGCATGGCTGGAAAACTGTTTTTATTTTCCATAACCATTTCCCTCAAGTGTCCCCAGCCTTCCAATATCTCAGTTGTTTAGGAATCATAACATGTGAGTTGCTTGGGTAACCAAAATCTGCCCGACCACCTATATCCAGCTGCCTGGGAGACTCCACGTTCCAGGACGTGGATCAGTCCTGGAAAGAAATCATGGCCAGATGTGGCATGGCTTCACTGTCACAGGCTCCAGCAAGGTGCTCGCAGCAAGCTGAGAGCCGTACACGCAGACTGCTTCTGCCGCTATGCCAGGAGTGGACTCACGTTGTGGTTTCTGGCCAGGGTGAGTCAACAGGACAGAGCATTTAACATTTGCACTCCTGCACAACACAAATAAGCATGCTGGCTGTTTCCAATGGCCTCTAGCCCACAGCAGGAACATCTCGCGCTCCTGGGTAGCACTGTCTTGTTGTCTTTTGCTTAGGTTGATGGCACCTACCCTAGAGGGAATAATAACCAGGACCTGCCCAGCTTTGTGAAAAGCCTCCTCGGGAACAGGTAAGTGCTGATAAGTGCTTCCTGTCAGCTCAATCCATTTTAATTTCCACAGGGCTTTGGTTACTGTTCCTTTTTTTTTCCTTGTTTTTCGATCCATTCAAGTTTTTGAACCCCTAAATGTGATTTTCAGTGCTAAGGAATCCTGTTCAAGGTTTAATTGTATTATCACAGCACACAGGACACAACTGCAGACGGTGGGAAGCTGTGCCTGGAAGTACCCTGTGTGCTAATGCTGAGTCGATGTTAGCAGGCTAATGCCCCAGGAAAAGCTCAATGCTTCTTCCTTTTACTTTTTAACTCTGTTCTCCCAATATGTATTTTTGTAACATATGTAGAGAGGAGAAAGCCCCTCTTCTGACTTTGGTCTTCCAGACTGAGTGGAAGGGTTGGTGGATACCATCTGTGGAATTAGAGACATGAGCACTGGGGCACGGTGGCCCTCAGGTACCGCACAATGAGCAAACACAGGCCCATTTAATGAGAGCTTCTTATTAACCACATGTTTCTCTTAAATGAACCACTTGATGTCCTAAAAACCTTCTCAAAAATAATGGGGTTTCTCAGTTCTCAAATAATGCTTCACAATTTGAAGCCAGATGCTCCTGAAACAGTCCTCACCATCATATCTGTCTGCTAGTTCTCCTGCAGCACTCTAACAAGAGAAACTAGAGTGAACTCCTAGTGCTTTAATTTTAATTTTGACAGCTCCTTTTTTGTTTCTGAGAGATAGAATCGATATTCTTGAAAATATTTGGTATCTTTTCACTGACGAAAAGCACACAGGCCTCTGCTTACAGGCTTTAGCAGATGTGTCCTTGGAGACACCAAAGACTAGGCCAGGTACAACAACAAGTTGTGTACTACAGAGGTAATTGTGCTCTGGATGGGGACTGGGCACAATCTAGCAGATTTCCTCCCACAGGAAGTGGCACAGTTCCATTACAGCTCAGATGAACCTGCAGACAAACCTCGCTGTGCTGCTGCCTGGCTCCTCTGTTCATGGCTGATTCAATGTGTGAGGGTTTTTGCCCATCATCTTTGAGAGCAATTCTGGACTCAGCCTGAACCTCCAGTTCTCCATGGCAGGCCCTTACCTCCATGCTGTTGTCCAAGTACTTTCCTTCCAACATCCCTGTTTCGGTAAGGAAGTGTTGGCCTCATTTGAGAGACTGGGAACAAAAATTCTGTATCATTTGCACAAGACTTTGAAAAATCTCTCATGAAGTAGGGAACCGAGTGCAGGGGAAATCTTCAGGTACTACCTAAATCATTGGACCCTTCTCTCATCTTCTGGTCAGTGCTCAAAAATGAGACTTTTGCAAACTCAGTGGGAAAAGGCATTAACCATTGTCTTCACTGGAGTCACTGGGAGCTTTACTTAAGATTTCAGTGCAACCACCACCTTATCCAGCAAGATCAGTAACAATCAGTACCTCTGCATATAACCGATCTCACAGCATGGTTAGATGCATCCCCTACAGTAATTGCGTATTTTTCTTAATTTATGCTGGATTTCTAAAGCACAGCTGGATTTATAAAAAAGAAATTCCTACTCAGTCCCTACATAGGACACTGCAGTGCTATGTGGCACTGGCAAACCTTGCAGCACATCCATGTAGCCTAGTTAATCTTATAATGTACAACCCCAGATACATCACACACCATGTCAAAATCCTATCTTATTGTTCTGCCTTAAAACTAGTGCTGGTCCATTACTGGTAGGTTGAATGCTCTAATAAATTTGGCACCAAAGGATGGCCTTTTTTCCTGACAGATGCAAAACTGGTTGGTTGCACATGTGCTCTCCCCACAAAGCAAGTAGACGAATTTTATCCCAGGAACTTTTTTTTTTTTTTTTTAAATCTCTGTAGTTTTTCCTACCTTGAACTGCCAGGCTATAAGGTGCAACAAACAGAAAGTTTCATTTTGGGAACAGAGGGAATGAGCTGCTGCCCTAGTGCTCGACTGGACCCCGGTAGTTTTCAGCACCACTTTCCTGGTTGCTCTTTCATGCATGTTTTGAGCTGTAAATTCTGATTTGGTGGTTGTATGGAAAGTTTCAGCCTGTCCCCTGCAGATACTGCACCAAAAATCTTCCTCTCCATGATTTTCAGAACTGATGTCATCCTGGTCCCTCTTAATTAATCTGATCACTTTTGAGGTGCTACTGCTTTCACAGTTATGCCAATAACCGTTATTAGAAGTGTGATGAATCATTTGTCTTTGCCTGGAAATGTACTTGAATCTTCTGCAGACTTGTCTCAAGTCCATCTTCTTCACTCCAGTCCAAAAATCTGCATATATCTCTGCTGTGCTGCTCGACTGGAAAGGTTTACTGGGTTCAGGACTGAGCTACTTTAAGAGCTGTTGTAACAAGATGTTCTTTTGAAAATAATCATTTCCCCCACTTTCTCCAAAAAGACATGCAGTGATCAGGAAAAATGTGAGCTCCTTTCTCTGGATGTTCATGTTGTGGCAGCATATCAGCAGTATGGACCGAGGGCCCGTTGCAGTAGGTATTGAATGAGCACGGCACAGATGGTGCTAATCCAAAGCGCTTACAATCTAATTGCCATGTCTATGTACTCGTTAGCGCATGGGCACTTTTCCCAGTCCATGGTGTGGGGCTCTGTGTATGTCTGGCCAGCTGATCCCACTAACCACACTGGCACTTATCTCCTCTGCTTGCTCATTGCAACCCCAGCAATCCTGGCCTCAAGCGGCCAGCCTCCAGGGCTGGGTTCACAGCTCCTCCACAGCTGCTCGACCTGCTTCGAGCATCACCTCCAATGCTGGGACCTGCAGAGCTGCTTCCCCATCCCTGGCTTCTGCCGTGCTGCTTGTCAAGCAGCTCCTCCTGGGACCGGCAAGGCAGACGGCAGGCCACGAGGATGGGCCCCGCTGTGCTTGTTTGACCCTGTTAACAGCAATGATGCTTGAGCACCTACCTAATG
The DNA here is from genome assembly GCA_013399475.1 of Chauna torquata. Lineage (NCBI taxonomy): Eukaryota > Metazoa > Chordata > Aves > Anseriformes > Anhimidae > Chauna > Chauna torquata. The sequence continues at coordinate 335,165 of VXAL01009892.1, forward strand.
GCGTGCAGACTAGCTGGGGAGATGCTCTCTCCTGTTACTGTCCCTAAAAACATGCATACTGCAAGCAGTGGTAGCAGTAGGTAATAAACGAACCTGTGTTTACCTAAAAGCTAGTTCTATGCCTATTTGAGGATGAAAATAGGTTCCCAAGACTCACTTTCCCTCCTTTTGTGGTTTCTTCCTGCTATATGGGTTGCCCTGTTTATCTCTTGTTTTTTATACTCCTAATTTACTTTCTCTGAAAATCTCTGTGAGTAGTTAAATGGTGCTAATATATATCCACCAAGGGATGCTGTAAAGTTTTTAAATGGTGATTGGGTGTTTGGCAGGCAAGAGGCGGATTGCTCTGTCTTTCCATGATCTCACACATCACATAAGGGTGAACAAGGGATTTTCTAAACCGCGAAGTCCCAGCGCTGCTGTCATTTGGCAATGCTGGAAACCTACAATGAACAGCTCCTATTTTTATTGGAAATATTTCACCACAGTAAAAGGGGGTTGAAAAACAAAATACCATCTAGTTTCCCAGCCCTGGAGGTGGTATTCTCCAGGTCAGGGTTGAGTGGCTGTGCAGGATGCTACAGTTGGGGAAGTTTGCATTGCTGCACTGGGTGTTTGAAACTCACCCCTAATACAGGATTCAGTTAGGATATGATTAATGCCTAGGCCTTACATTTTCCCTTTTACTGAGCTGAGTTCCACCCTGAAGGGACAGAAACTATCATTTTTCAGGGCCTTCATTCAGGTACTTAAAGAAAAAAATCACATTAATAATATATAGAAATAAACAACCTCTCTGTGTTGCACATGTACCCAGAAACATGCCTCCATACAGACTGTCACGTCCTTGCTGTAACCTGTGCTACTGGGTATCACATGCTTTTCAGCATCCCCAGGGCCAACAAACAGGAAAATGTGATCTTTCAGATGCTTTTTGGTTTTAGCTGCTTCCATGCAGAGTGACTCCTCTTCCTTTTTAACCTAGCCTAAAATACACTAGCGAGGAGTTGGGACAGAGTGACTATTTCAGTGGTTGTGTCTGGAACAGCTTTATGTTGATGCTGAGCGTATGTTTGTGTTAATAATAATGACACATAAGACTCATTCCTACGAAGAATCACATCCAAATTAGCCCATGTGTATAAAGCCAAGGGAATTACTCATTGTGCATAAGGTTAAACGTGCCCGAATCTGTGCAGAAAGAGGACCTGCACTCGCAGGCTGCAGGGAGAGGTATGTTTGCAGGCTGCATGGTGGTTTGCTGAACCACAGCATCCTCTCCCTGCGGCTCCCCCACCACCAAGGCCAAAGGAGAGCTTTCTGCTGCTCCCAAAAAGCCCTGTCTGGGGCTTTGCTGCAGTTTGCCACAGCTCTGTTATCTGCAGGAGTTACACCTGCCACACAGCTTTCTGAACTGGAGCTGTAGGACTGGCAGCCTGGCTGGGGAAGCTGGGTGAGAAACCTTTGCTTGCTGCGGTGGGGAGAGGGGGAATGGCTGGTCAGATGGTCATGCCTAAGGCTTGCCTAAATGTGGTTTCTCAGAAGAAGGGGAAAAAAGGAACTCGCTTTGTCTCTCCTTTTTTTTTTGAAATGTAATCTGGTACATAATGTTCCAAGTTATCAGCTTCTCATATTGTGTGCTGCTTCATCCGCTCTAAATAACATCTCTTTCTGCAGTCTGGCTTGACATATTCCTCTTAGATTATCTCATTTTGCTGTGTACAGATGCATCTGTGGCCTTACCCAAAATTACTGAGGAAGTACCATGAAAACATGTTCACAGAATCACACAGAATCATAGAATCACAAGGTTGGAAAGGACCTTCAAGATCATCTAGTCCAACCGTCATCCTATCACCAATACTACCCACTAAGCTACTAAACCATATCTTGTAGCACCGTGTCCAGGCGCCTCTTAAAAACCGCAAGGGTCAGTGACTCCACCACCTCCCTGGTCAGGCCGTTCCAGTGCTTGACCACTCTCTGAGAGAAAAAGTTTTTCCTGATGTCTAGTCTAAATTTCCCTGTGCGCAACTTGCGGCCGTTACCTCGAGTCCTATCATTAGTTATCTGGAAGAAGAGGCCGACCCCCTCCTCATCACAACCTCCCTTCAGGAAGTTGTAGAGTGCAATGAGGTCTCCCCTGAGCCTCCTCTTCTCCAGACTAAACAATCCCAGCTCCCTCAGCCGCTCCTCATAAGACTTGTGTTCCATACCCCTCACCAGTTTCGTTGCCCTTCTCTGGACACGTTCCAGGGCGTCGATGTCTTTCTTGTAGTGAGGGGCCCAAAACTGAACACAGGACTCGAGGTGCGGCCTCACCAAAGCTGAGTACAGGGGGATGATCACCTCCCTGCTCCTGCTGGCCACACTGTTTCTAATACAGGCCAGGATGCCATCGGCCTTCTTGGCCGCCTGAGCACACTGCCGGCTCATGTTCAGCCTTGCATCTATCAACACTCCCAGGTCCCTTTCCTCATCACAGTCTTCTAGCCACTCAGCCCCAAGCCTGTAGCGTTGCATGGGGTTATTGTGGCCAAAGTGTAGGACCCGGCACTTGGCCTTGTTAAACCTCATCCCGTTCGCCTCAGCCCAGCAGTCCAGGCTATCCAGATCCCTCTGAAGGGCCGCCCTACCCTCAGGCAGATCGACACCACCTCCCAACTTGGTGTCGTCTGCAAACTTACTGAGGGTGCACTCAATCCCCTCATCTAGGTCATCAATAAAGATATTAAACAAGATAGGCATGTTGTTCAAACATGTTGTTCAAGCCAGAGCAATAAAGTTTCTCTTTGGTGCCTAAACACAATTTTCCCCGTAAGTATCTTGGTATTGGACAGCCAGTTTATTCAAGTTCAATATTAAATGTGGGTCACAATTCATCAAAACACATGCTCAACTTCAGGTGCCTGGCTGTTCCTATAGATGCCTAGTGAAGTACATCACGACGTGCTGAAACCCCATTGAAGGCAATTCAGGAGTGCCTTTTGTGCCTTTGCTACTCATATCTCTAATAAAGGAAATGTAATTCACAGCTCTTTGCTTTGAATATCAGTTGCTGTGCAGGTACCTTTAGCAGGCTGGGTACAGAAAGCGTGGAAGGATTTGCCGCACAGTTGCAGTGGACAGCAGCGGCGGTCATCCCACGCTATACAATGCGTAGTACTGCTGCCACGTGCTGCCGAGCTCCACGCTGCAGTGTTTCCAAGGAGATGTTACATCATGCTAGTGTCTCGGAGGAGTCTGAAACCTGCTCCATCTGACACATTATTTAATATTTCCATTAATAGAGCTTTGTGAAACTACCGATTTCTGGTCAAACTTCTCTCAAGTCAGAGACCAATACATATCCTTGCACAGCAATGAGAGTTTTGGTGTTTATATGTTAAGTGATGTCAAAAATATAGGAGAAAGTACAGAAGCAAGCTTCAAAGCAGTTTGAGGTTAGAGGGGCAAGTTGCAGTGAGAGATTTCAGCTGAATCTTTGGTTTGCGAGGGACAGGATTGAGATTGGAGATGGTAAAAAAAATCAGTGAAACAAATTTGTTCTCCAAGAACTTGTGTCTGTCAGCAATGGAAATGTTCTATGAAGCCAGCACTTTGCTCAACATCCATTTTGGAGGAAAAATGGGGAAAATCATTGGCTTTTTCTGAACGAAACTCAGAGTTTTTTCTTTCTTGACGGTAACATCACATTGAATAAGTGATGAGCACAGAATATACAAGGGACGTCCCCAGGGCGGGTTAGAGAAGCAAACTCCTCTCCAGAGTCCATAGGAGAGAGATCGATGGAGAAGCCGTGCTCTCCTTCATGCTCAAGATGCTGATCCATTTTCCTGCCTGTACTCATCCTCCAAAAAGCGTGACTATGTTGACAACAGTTTCACTAGCAAGGCAGTAATGAAGTCTTTACTTTGGCCTGAATTTTGACCCCAAACCCCTAGAAATTACCCATAAGCACTCAGAAACCCCCTTACCCGTTGTCCTTTACCTCCCTTGGGAGCAGCCTGGCACAGAAGAGGTAATGAGCTAAATTTCTAGCCAGATTTAGTTTTAAAACTTCCTAATTATATAGATAATGAGAGATTCTTAAGATAAGGTCAGAGAAACATCCATCCGGGATGGTGTGGATGTCCTACAGCCCATCCTGGCGCAGAGTTTGGACAGCGTTATATCCCAAGGTGCTTCCCAGCCCTATGCTTTTATGCCTTCTGGTTCAGCGCGGCTGCTGCAGCCGGCTCAGCTCCAGACACAGCACATGAATCACCAGCAATGCTCTGTGAGCCTTTGTCTGAGGAGGAGACAGGAGGCTCTCCAGGTGGTAGAACTTTAAAAGCAAATATAATCTTGCATCGTAAATGACAGAGCTGAATCTCTTCTCATCCGTGCCAGAATCACTCATGTGTCACCCCACTGACTTTAATTTTACTCTCGCTTCATTCTGGAGGAAAGAAGGAGCAGGGCTGGGTCATGGACCATGACTTCAGAATTTGGCTGCCTTTAGAAAAGTGCTTGGGCTGCATGCTTGTGTCTTCCAGCCCCAGGAGAGGCTCTCGTGTGAATTTCAGTCACTCTCCAACTAGCGATGTAGGTCATACCTGATAAATTTGCTTATTGGATCTGTGGGCAAGGGGGAAATGGTAGGCACAGTTCATCCAGCTGCCAGGGGTGCATTTAATACCGCACTGCAGGACAGATTCATTTACAAGGTCAGAAAGCACGGCATAGAACAGGCAGAAACACGCTGAAAGGGATTAAATGGCTTAAGGGCAGAGAAAAGGCGATGTTATTAACAGGCAAAATTTTAGGTGAGCTATCTTTTTGTTGGAGTCCTTGTTCTGCTGCCAGCCGTCATGGGAAAACAGTGAAGGGAGAGGACGGCAAAGGGTGCAAACCTAGAGCTGAGGTGCCTTCACACAACTCCCTTCTGTCCTGAGCAACTGGGCACCAGTCTACATCAGGTGCTGGCTTGACCCAGAAAGCAGAAGAGGCTTGTGAGCAGAGCAGTCAGTCCATTTCTGGGGGAACCCGGGCTTCCTGCCCGCCTGCCGGGGGAAAGAGAAGAAATGAGGTTTTCCCCTTAGCTCCCACGTCTTCTCTCTTGGGTTCGCTGCTGTTTGAAAAAGATATTTAAGCTCTTGGTTTCAACTCACCCAATAAATAATTCTTCCTTCCAAATAGGTAGCTTCCTTCCACAGGTACCTTCCCTCCGGTACCTGTGAGGCCTGGTCAAGTAATGCTGAAGCCACAGTGCAGGACAGCTTGGGAAGACCCTGTGGAATGAACATCACAACTCCAGCTCCTCTTCTTTGAATGAGTCTTAGCAGAACTGGGTATCATGTGCCACTTCAAACATACCCAGGCTGTTGCTCTCTTTGAGGACTTCTTGGCTTGAGAAAAAAACACAGGCAAAAATGTGCAAATGTAGGTTCCCCAGCAGCGCCATCTTGCCTCATTATTATCTTTTCTGACACCACTTTCAGAGAAACTTCTGCATGCACTGATTAGTAGGCCTAATGTGGCTATGACAATATTGCTTTTGGAAACCTAGGTTTGGTTGTTGTTTTTTTTCCTGTCTCTTCCTGGTTTTCAGATACAACACATTTTCTTTTTTCAGCTATATGCTAAGTAAAATAGAACTGCAATGAGAGAGAGTAATTCAAAAAATAACTTAAAACAGCCAAGGGTTATAAAAATAACAGATCCTGTGGGTAGCATCCAAAAGACTTTCTATGATGATGACTGATTTGAAGGCTCATTTAATTCTCGGTATGCAAATTGTATGTCACCAGTTCCTGGCACTCAGAAATCTTCAGATTTTAAAATTAACTGGTTCACATCACTTCATTTGCCTTTTGGCTGATTTGGGGACCTCCAGCCTGCAGGCTCCATTGTTTCAATGTAAGGATTTTTTTCTGAAAACCTGAGGAAAAGAAGCTTATTTTTTGGTTTTTAAAAGCAAGCTACGAACGTCTCATATTCACTGGATTTCAAGAACTATGGTCTTAAAATATTGCAAGTATTGAGCATGCCACAAAGGCTAGAAGAAAATTCAGGAGTAGTTTGTTTTCCAAATAAAGTGAATGCACAGATTTTAGTTTCAAAACCTCCCTTTTTCAGTACTAGCACATTTCCAGAAGGAGTTGGACTCACTAGCTGCTGTTAGGCTTTCACTTGGCCAGCAGTGTGAAGCGGCCAGAAGCTGGTAGGAAAAACAGGCTGTGCAACATCGTTTTTTTCAGGACTGTATCCTGGAAGACTGAAAACTCTGGATTTAAAGTCTCCTGAAATCACTGGAAAGGGTCTCATTGCTCTTCCTTGGTTCAGTTATGCCCATCACTGCTTGTCTAGGAAGGTTTCCCGTTTCTTTACAGCAGACTTTTTAGGTACTTAAAAGCATTGCCACCTCCACCCCTGTCCATGTCTGTGTGCAAGGAAGCCAGACTGGGCTAGACTCCTCCAGCTGGGGCCCAGGTGGGGACAGGAGACAGACCCCACGGAGATTGTGGCTCCATGGGGCAGGTGACCTGAGACGCACAGCACCAGCAGAGCTGTAGCGCGGGAGCTGGATCCCCATCACAGCCTTGCCCGGGTTGCAGGGGTGCATGGGATGTGCAGAGCCTGCAGGCACACGCTGACTGTTTCTTCTCGCAGTCTGCTCTTCAGTGAAGGTCAGCTAATATTCCCCTCCGTTGCTCTGCTCACTTCTGTTTCACATGCTGCTGCATTCAGGATGTTTGCCAGTGCCCAGCCACACAGAGGTGTGTGAGCCTGCGAGCATCTCCAGGAAGAGGAAACACAGCTCGTACTTCCACCTCCATAGGCTGATGTGCTGCACATTTACAGAGCTCTTAAAAATATTTCAAACTGCAGCCAGGCGGCTTCAGAAAGTCACCGTGGGCTGCTGGGCAGCTCAGTGCTGTCCTTGTCCCCATGAGCCCCTGGATCCCCAGCCTCAGAAACGTGGCGGATGGGAAAGGGAAGTTTCTTGCCCTGAGAAGCTTCACGTTGACACCAGATGTGGGCTGGATGCAGCCAGGAGCAGAGTCTGGGGCTCACTGGGAGGGAGCAGGGGCTGACAATCTGCTTGGCCTTTGGGAAAAGGGATAGCATGGGTCCTGATGCCCATGGTGGGGCACAGTACATTTCTGGATGTACTCTGGGGTTGTGTTAAATGCAACCGGTACCTTGGGTATTCAGCAGAGCTGGGAGCCAATCATTTTACCTCTCAATTTTTTCCCTATAGCTGAAGACACATATGTTAGCACACGGTGAAGAGCAATTTACAGAGGCAGTCTTCGGTAGCAGTTAGATTGTCCATGGCCAAATTTCCTTAAAAGTTTATCACCCTCATGGCAGAGGACTTACTTAAGGCAGGGGTCCATTGGACCAGACAGGCCAATGTCTCACAGCTTGAGAGCTATGCAAATGTGGTGTAACAGGGATATAGCTGTGTTATCAGTTCTGGTACCAAATACAAATGTGGCTATAAGTGAGTTTTGTGTATACCGTCATTGTTTAAAAACTGTGCTCAGGCCAGGCTCTCCTTGATTAGGAGCAGCCAGATGGACACTATAAATCAGTGTGAAAACCCTGTGCCAAACTCCATGCTTGGACTGATTCATACGGCTCCATTTAATGTCACAAATGGGATTTGTGCAAATGGAGCCCAGATCAGAATTTGGCCTTTTATGTTTGTTTAGATTAAGAAATTTGGACAGCAAAAGGCCTCTTATATTCTGGCTATCAGGCTGAGTATTACAGCACTCGAATAGTGGGAAGCCCAGACAGATGGTTACATGAATCACAGCTAGGCAGGTCTGATTATCTTGATATTTTCCATGTGATGAAGCGGAGGGACGTTGTGCCATATGGTGGAATATTGCTGAGGGACCCTCAGCAGCTGTGCGGGATGTGAGCACTTTCATGGACAAGGGGTGTGCTGCAGCACTCACTCCTGGGATGAGGGGGGAAGGCAAGGAAGAGGCAGCTTCCTGGCCCCCCTAGAGAAGCTGATCCATTGTGTGCCCTGATGGGAGAGTAAAACAACGCAGGGCTCACCTGCCTTAGGTGTTTGCTAAAGGGTGAAGTACTTAGGGGCCAAAGGAGGGGTAAAGGCCCAGGCCAGAGGGTGGTGATCAGTGGCACAAAGTCTAGTTGGAGGCTAGTCACTAGCTATGTACCCCAGGGGTCAGTACCAGGTCCAGTCCTTTTTAACACCTTCATTAATGACCTGGATGATGGGGCAGAATGTACCCTCAGCAAGTTTGCTGGTGACACAAAACTGGGGGGAGTGACTCCAGTGGACAGGCTGGAGAAATGGGCTGACAGGAACTCACGAAGTTCATCAAGGAGAAGTGCATAGTCCTGCACCCTGGGAAAAACAACCCCAGGCACCAGTACATGCTGGGCACCACCCAGCTGGAAAGCAGCTGTGTAGAAAAGAATCTGGGTCCTGCTGGCAATACTTCGCGTAATGCAACCCAGGATACCGCTAGCCTTCCTTGCAGCAAGAGAATATTGCTGGCTCATGTTTAGCTTGGTGTCCACCAGGACCCCCATTTCTCCAGCTTGTTGAGGTCCTCTGGATGGCAGCATGGCCCTCTCGTGTATCAGCCACTCCCCCCAGTTTTGTGTCACCAGCAGACTTGCTGAGGGTACATTCTGCCCCATCATCCAGACTGTTAATGAGTGAACACTGGGATGCAGGGATACATGGAAAGCGATGGTAAATGGGTGAGGGTGAGAGGGAGGAAAGAGGTTTTGTATGGCGTAGAAGGAAAGCCAGTGGCTTCTGTGGGGCTGAGTGTCTATAGAAAGTACAAAGAAAGCAGGAGAGCAACACTACTGATGGAGAAGAGATAGGTCTGGCCTCTGTTTTCAAGATGTTGCTATTGTTTTGCCGGACCTCACAGCTATTTCTCACAGGCTACCCTGAAACAGAAGCAGCCTATGCTTCTCTGTGCTACCCTGAGAGCTGCAGAAAAAGGGAAATTGCATAAAAGGAGCGGATTTCCACAGACATCAAGGAGCTGTTTTTCAAAGTGAACTTGTGCACAGAGATCATTTACAGCCATTTCGCTTTCATAATGTGTTGGCTGGGGTTGCTGGTCTGAGGCTTTCATTCGGTGCATAGCAAATCTATTTGCAGAATATTATGTTTTAAAAAAACATACTACCTAAAAGCATGGAAATTTACTCTCCTAAGGCAATCAAAGGATGCAGCGGTTTTATTCTCTTGAACCCAAGTGATGATAAGTGATAGAAGAGCTCTCCAGCAGCGGTACAAGGGGCTGTGGGTGCTAGTGGTGCAGGACCCACCAGGAATCGCTCTGCCCTCCCATTGGCATTGAATCCAGAGCACAGCGCTAAAAAACACGTTTGGCAGTTAGAAACGATTTTAGCAGTAGCTCTCTGGTTAACTGAAGGAGCGAGGGGCCAGCCTCTGGGGCAATGGCACGCGGTGCAGAGAAATGTGCGGTGCCGCATCGCAGCTTCACCGGCATTTGCCAGAGAGGATGTTGGTTTTCTTTTGCAGGGGCTAGCAATCACACATGTTTAAATTGGGGAAGTGTTGTAGATGTTTGTGTCTGGTAGCGGGTGAAACAAGGAAATGAGGAATGAGTTTTCTTTTGTTTGGGTTCCGTGGTTTGATTGCTGAGGCCTATGGCTGGCTGTATATTTAGCAGACCTCAAAAATAAGGTTAGATGCATCAGCGAGCAAGTGGAAAAGTACCAGGGAGAAAGTGTGAGAGAGCTGTCTGGGAGATACCATGCGGGCCTGCTGGGCCATGATGCAACGAACCCGGTGCCCTGCAGTGCTGGATCCAGCCAGGCATGTGAAGCCCACGGGACAGAGTGTGTTAGCCCCAGCTATGTTGTGTTGGTGGCCCTCCACCACGAGCACCAAAGCCCTGGGGCCACCAGGAGCCAGCCCAGCCTGGCAGGACAAACTGGAGTGACAACACGGGAAACCATTTTAAAGGGGAAACCATCAGTAACAGGATCTGTAAGGAAACAGCAGAGTGGGTAACTCTAGCTAGAAGAAACTGAGATGAACATTTTCAAACCAGGTGCCTAACTTTACACACTCATGTAAAGCACAGGTAGACGCTCCCATTGACTGATGCCTGGCAGCACAATTCCAGAGCAAAGCAACAATTTCCACCTGTTTTTGTAATGTAGGCCTCTCTGTAAAGGCAGCTTGGAGTACGGGTGCAGTCATAGCTTTATTTATTTATACACTTATTTTCACAGTGGAGTAACATGTTGCTATTTCCTTCTAAGAATAGGAGAGGACTGTACCCAATAGTAGTAAAGTCATTACCCCATAAAATAACCAGTTGTCTTCTGCGTGCTGAGGAAATAGCGAATGTCTCTTTTTTTGACGTTAGAAGATCAGACGGACAGATTGCACAACAGAGGAACTGGGCCCTTTGCATGGAGAAGTCACTGCATGCTGCAAACGATGGCCTTTCGAGTTAGCAGACAGCTTTGTCGAGAAGCATGGGATACATTTGCACAGACATGGAAGTGCCAGTGCTCGGCTAACCTCTTGCCAGAGATGGTTAATGAGAGAGGCCCAAGGGATGGAAATGGTGTGGAGCAATCCCACCGCGCTCTTGAGCTGTGGCTGCACATCATGGTACGTGGTGTGAATGGTAAGAATGATAAACCAGTCAAAAAAGCAAGATTTAGAGTGAGAAAAGGCAATTGATATCAGATTTATTGTCTGAGGTATCCCATGGAATCCCTTTGGCAAATTGTTAGCCAGATTAACAAAAGATGGGAATGCTCATCCCTGTTCAACTCACCAAGGCAGGGCATGGATATTAGTAGAACCAAGGAAAAGGACCAGTTTGCCTCACCTGGCCTCCTTTCGGAAATGTCCTCATTTCCAGTAGTTCATGGCTTCCATCTTCTCCACATAACTGCACTGCTTGGTTGAGAAGCATCTCCAGGTAAGCTCTGACCTCTGGGGCCAAGACAGGAGCTCCCGTGCCAGCAGGGACTGAGCACAGGTCAACGCCACCAGCGAGGCCCACACGCTCTGCCATCTCCAGCAAAGGTGCAGCCAAACCTTTGCAGCCATTTCCTGGTGGCCCTGCTCTGCTGATCACACCTACTGGTGCGCTGGGCTCCTCTCAGGCCTGGAGGGAGAAAACTATGTGGGCTTGTTAAGACCCCACCATTTGGACATCTCCTGTCTCCGAGGGCTGGATGTGCGCTCCCCTCATGTCTGGCAGAGGACACCAGGATTTCGGCCCCCGTTCCAGAGCCAGCAACACCTCTCAGCTAACCCTCCTGGACACACAGAAGAGATGATAGTACCTTCGATTTGTCCTGAAGGAGACTTCCCTGTTACTCCATGGGGAAAAGAAATACGTAGTTACTGTTTTATGGTGTTAGACATCTGTCAATCTGCTTCTATAACGAGCCAGAAAGACTGGGTAAGTATAAAGTGACACAGTTTTGCGAGATAGAGATGAGGAAGACATAAACACAAAAGCTAACAACCAACCACCCCTGGAAAGGACAAGGGAAGCCACCTCTTCTCCATCTCTTCTTCCACCTCTTTTCACAGTGGGAAGTCCACTACGGACAAGTGCCTGTAGAGATGTCATTTGTTATCGGTTTGCCTGTGGATGACAACAACCATAAGCAACTGGAAAATATGCTTTTTTCTTTAGTTCTTTACATAGCTGAATTTTATGAATTAAACCCTATTTCAGTAAGTGTAAACCTTGGCCTGCTTGGGATGTTTGTTTTTAATAATGGGCTTAGTGAGTTAGATTTCCCTCAGACTCAAATCTGATTCTCCTCAATTATGTCCCTTCCCCTGGCCATCACCCCTCATTTCCACTGGGTACCACTGCTTCACATTCTGCTGCCTCGGACTGCACCACAGTGAGCTGAGCTTAGTGATCTGAGCATCACGATTTCAGAGCAGAGAACAGTTTTGAGATAATTTGGTAACTCAGGAGTTTTCCACAGGATAACTTAATTTAGAGATGCGACCAGAGTTCCCAGTCCCCAGGGCACTAGAAGTTGCAGCCCCTCACGGGTGACTCACTTCACATCTCAGCAAGTCCAAGGTTTGGGCACACAGGGAAAACAATGCCTAGTGAGAAACTCAGCCTCTGTGCAATGCAGCAAGCTCACCTGAAAATATTTCTAAGCAGAAGTTACAAAAGTGCTGAATTGCACACAGCTGTTGTCCTTGCCTGCAGGAAGACTGACATAAAATATTGCTTTAGCACAGACTTGCCCATAGTGAAAATCCCATGGTGAGGAAAGGAGATGAACCATTTCAGTCCTGTGTCTGGTGTGATGATTGTGGCGGTGCCGTACCGCACAGCTCTTGCCTGCTCTTGTCAAGTGGATGCCACAAACTCTAAATCAAGTAACATTGTCTCTGACATCTTGGCTACTATGGTACCAGAGCAAAAGATTTATATCTTATTCAATGTAAAGTAGTTACCGCCTGTCTCTGCTGAGGAAAAAATCACAACTGGAATTTGATGTCAGTTTTAAAATTTGTTTTTCCTTAAATCCAAACCTGCTCATTACAGTGATTTAATTCAGCCTATCTCCTGTCCTTACCACCAGCTGCTCAGGGATGCCTACTCAGCTTTCAGTCAGTGAAATAAATCTTTCTAGCAAGTCCCAGCAGTGTTTTCATGCTATCAAGGCAAAAATAGAGACTCTATTTGAAGAAATTCAACTTCAGACATATCAGAAATATGAGCTACCCCTTCCAAACAACCAGTTCATTTTTACATTGCATATTGAATGCATGTCTTTCATCTCCTCAATCAAATGCATTTGTAACATTTTCAAGGACAAAATGTGTATGCATACATACACCCCCCCCATGCTCTTAGATACATGAAAATGTAATTAATTTACTTGTCCCTGTCAGTTCTCTATTATGTATAAATGAGTTTATTTCCAAATCCGCTGTCCTTGCAGTTAGTAGTATTTTGTGCAGTCACTGAAGTAGCTGAGTACACTCAAAGTGATCAAAAACTCTATAGAGGGAAAAAGTTTGAGTGTAGATAGCATATTTAAACCTCAAAAACTTCCAAGAATATGCAGACTGCATTTGAAGAAATGTACATATACTTAAAGTAGGATTAGACGGGTATAAAACCAATGTCGCTGCCCACCTTCACTCCACATTGCTGTGACAGTTGAGGTTGAGAATACAATTGAAAATCTTTTTCTTCAGAATTTTCCAATTTACCAACGCTCAAATGCTTCGCAACGTGAGGTCAAACTGACTGACTACGTGGACTATCTTGTTCCTCTGGGGAATCTGAAAGCTGCAAAGAAGTAATTGTTTCCTAATTGTCACCCTTTTCCTCAATGCTATGCATCTGGGAGAAGAATCTTAAAAATGGAAGTAAATAGAAAAGCTGAAAGAAATCAGCGCAGCAAATCTCTCAGAAGACCTCTTTCAAATTGGCTGAGGCTTGGCTTACTGATTAAAAGCTACGGCTTTATGCTAAATTGTGGTAAGCCGTGGCATGGTGGCAAACCACAGCCCTGTGTAAAGAAAGTTCTTGAAACCATTACGGCATTGGCATGGCTAGTGCATTTTACAAGTACTAGATCTATCATGCAAGTTATGAGAGAAATTTTTTTGTTTTGTGAAAGTAAAAAACATCTGGGGGAAAGGATGCCTTCTTGCTGAGAATTAATGGTAGAATAAACAAAGAGCTTAAACCACATGGAAGAACAGCATGGCTGTCTTGCATATGTGCTCTGCATTATAGGAAATGTGTACATGCATAACAAATGATTGGTCAGGTATGAAACAAATGCCCCCCCCTTCCCTCCACACTAATGTAACATTGAGATTGAACATATAATCTTGAAACATCAGGAGGGCAGTGGAATTATGTGCAATAAGCCACATGTGTTTCTAAATAAAAGATCTTGCCAGACAGTCTTGATTACATCTATGATGGAGTTTTACCATTACTGGACAAAGGCAAGGACGTAAAGGAAATGTTCTGGGATTTTAGTAAAGCAAATGATAGGGTATCTCACACCAAAGAATAATAATCAGAATTGGCCTGGAAATGAACATTGTCACATGGACTGAAAACTGGCTGGAGAACTACAAACACAGCACCATGAAGGATAACAAAACACCTAGTAGAGAAGCCTCATAAGGGACCAGAGAGACTGGCCTTTGATTCATTCTTACAGAAAAACCGGGTCTAAAAGCCAAGGCTGGGGGTAGACAACCCACAGATTGCGGCAATATTGTGCCCAGAATGAAGCCTACAGTCTGCTTTTTGCTGCCAGCTGTCCCCAAAATCCCTGCAGGCACAGGTGGGAAGCGAGCACTGCTGAGAACAGATGACTAATGCCAGCAGATATTCAGAAAGATGAACAATTAATAAAATGGGATGAAACAAGGGAAAATACATCTTTTTGCACCTGAGAAAATATTCCTTGCTGTAGGTTAACTGTAGAAGGTAAAGACGAAGAAGTAACAATGCTGAAAGAAAACCTGAACTTTGAAATCAAGCAAAATCAAAGTTCTCAGAGGTTTTTGGATATCACCATTCCCACTGTCCCTCATGCAGGGCAGCTAAGATACCAGTGTCTTTGTATCAGCCATAATTATTCTACTGAGCTACACTATATTTTTCCTTCTATGTTCATTACCATCCTGTGAAATTTTCTACAGGACTGTGAGGATATGACCTTTTACTCCAGTAACTCCTTGCTACCACTCAGGAGTGAACACAGCTACTTTACTGGTCAATATGAGAGTGTGCACCACAGCTGATTTAATGCTACCATCTGGGACCTGCAAATCTGTGATGCCCTACGAAGGGTGTTGAGTGGCATCTGAGCCAAGAGAGCTGTTGGGTTGGCAGCTCTCACTTGACAACAGCAACAGCTAGCAGACAAAATGATACCCGCTCCACATCGGTCAATATATAGACCAGAAGGAAAATCGGTTTTATAATGGAAATCCATAGGTATTAATTTAGCAGCAGGATACTACTATTGCCTAACAAAATGGCACTTATTTTACAGCCATCATTTATAGTACTCAAAGCACTGAGTAAAAGAAGCAGCTTTCTGTAATCAGCCCTCTGTGATTGCTAGCCTTTCGGTGCAACTCTCCAGCAGAGTAAATCATTGTTATCTCCATTGTTATGCACATTATTCATTCGCTAATGCTCACATGCCAATTAGCTATCAATCCCCATATGCCAATTAAGCAATAAAGCAATCAAAGCCACAGGCTGGCAAGCCAGGCTGACCTTGGTTCCCAGTCTCCAAGACACGGGGCTTACAGAAATACCTTGCTTGGTTTTGGATGCAGGCACTTCTGGCAGCTCTCGTCCCCCTTGCCAAGGGCAGCTCGCTCCATAGTGAGCAGCGACCGCGCTGCGCAGCCACGCGCCCACAGCCCGGTGCCCCTGAAACCCAGCGTGGCCAGATCGGAGGGGAGGGATGCAGAGGGCTTGAACAGGGGGAGAGACAGGGGGCTGCAATATCCTGGCATGTCTTGGTTAGTTAGCAGGTTAATGAGTCTGCAAGAGACCTTGATCTGCTGGTGTAAAAGCCAGGATTTTATGTTACAACCAAGAGAGGTGACATTATTCTTCAGATCCTGACTTACGAGGCACAGCATCTCCTCCTGTGCCCTGAAAACCACCATGCCACCTAGAGAAGTACCCACCAAATTTTCCTGCAAGGCTCCAGCACAACTTTGCATTTGCCCTCAGGCCTCCTTCCACCTCCCCTGTGCTGGAAGGGGGCCTTCAATGAAAGAGATCTTTCATTTAATGCAAGGAGCCTTTTACATTGCTGGAGCGGTCCGAAAGAGCCTTGCAGCAAATGGGAAGCAGGCTTTGAACTGGGCAACAGCAACACCGCTGTGCTTTGGGACCCACACGCCACAGCAGTCAGGACTTAGGAATTTGCAATGTAAACTATTCACAAGATGCGATGGGAGATTTTTATTATTCTGCCAATAGAAACTTTTGAGCAGAGAAGACTGGGAAAGCTCTGGCACCGATGTAACTCTGAGGGCTTCCACTGATAACACCACAGGCCTGTGGACGTGCACCAGCCCAGCTTCTGGCCCCATTCCCTTCCCAGAGTCTTCATTAATGTCAGATTACAAACCCCCATTAAAGAAATACGATTTATGAGCATCTCGCATGTTAATGCAGAGGCAGAGATTTCCTGGAACATTTTTAATGTGTTTGCGTGCAGGTGGAGAAGGAAAGGTAAGCTGGGAAACGCCTGGGCTGCTGATGACTTGGTACATGAAACAACCTTCATCTGGCAGCTTTTTACTTTTCCTCATCGATCCAGTGAGGTAACTGTAAAATTATGGCATCCAAATAACATTGCAAAGCATTAAATAAAGCACAAGGCCAGCATGTATTTTAGAGTAAGTGGATAATGTGACATCAGTGTCAGTTCAACCTTTTGAAACTAGCAGAAATGTTCTGAGGACATAAAAATATGTGTCATTATGTCATACTGTGAAGCATTAAAAATCCTGCAAAATCTAGACTGTACTTTTATATGCATTTTAATTTCATTTCATTGAAATGGATTTTTTTGCTGCCTTGGTTACCAGAATTGGCCTAGCAAGCACACGACTTGGCCAAAACCCATAATTCACTTGTTTTCTTGACAGGCCTCTCAGGATCAACTGTTTCCACTGACCTGTAAGTCTTTGAGCCAGCCGCAAGCCTCTTCTGTGCAGAATTAAGCAGTGAACCCTGAATGGCAGCAGAAGCAACAGAGTAGGCCTGCAATTACTATTTCAGGTTTCTATTTAACAAATGCACAATGAGCTTTTTGACACTAATTTTAGACTTTTAAAATTTTTTTTGTGGCCTAGTGCACATTCCCACAGCCAACTATGTTTTGACGACTGCAAATATGTGAGAGGTGAAGCTGGAGGACCTGCATGCCAACCCAAGAAGATGGTACGTGGGGCATCTAATAGTGACCACCTAAGCCACTTGCTTTATTTCTGCTCAGGCCTGCCATTAGCTTACATCTCTAGTGCTCTCTCCAATCTTTCTAATTACATGGATAGATCCTGATCGTGTTGTATTAA
Organism: Chauna torquata; assembly: GCA_013399475.1. NCBI lineage: Eukaryota > Metazoa > Chordata > Aves > Anseriformes > Anhimidae > Chauna > Chauna torquata. The sequence goes on from VXAL01009892.1 coordinate 352,278, forward strand.
TGACTATCTGTGCTGCCTCCTGTTCCGTTAAAATAATTGGAAGGTGTTCTTGTACTCAAGTTGTGTCGCAATGTACGGTACAGTGTATAGTAACACGGTATTGCTAACGCTGTGCGCACCCAACTTCACAGCGACCAGCTAGCATACCCGTCCCCCCCGGGGCAGGTGGGCTTCCCCGGGCACCCCTGCTGATGTCCTGGCACCAAACAGCCAAACCAAGGCCGGTGGTGATCGGACATGGCTGTACCCTGCCGCCACCTCTTCCCTCCCGCTGCACGAGCTCCTTCTCGGACAGCAGCATCGCACTGCCAGCCCTGCTCCTCCTCTCCCCTGCGTCTCCCTTCCCACCCTGTCCCTTGGCTTCAGAGCCTCTTGCTGCTCCTCTGCTCAGCATTCAGAGTGATGAACATTTTCACTCTTCCAGAGAAGGGATTTCATTTTCAAAACAGGTTACTGAGGGGTTTTTTTTGGATGTTTTTTCAGGACTTTGTGACATATAAGAGTTTAATTTTCAACCAAGTTTACAAAACAGTTTCTGTTCTGAAGTGTCTGGGAGTTACTACTGTTACAAACCCTTTTTTCTGAAGCTTGAATACTAAAATACTTCAAGCCCACCATTATCCTACGGTTTAGGTTTCCATCTAAGTGTACGCACTTCAGTACTGAACACCTTTCTGCTAATTTAGAAGCAATAACCTCTTAGCCTGAAACAGCGTTTTGCTCAATAACCAGGGCCAATAAGCTGCTGATTCAGTAGAAGTGCTGGGTCACAGCTTTCATGTTAAGAAATATGTGCAGTATGGATATCTGCTGGAATCTTATCTAAACTTACACTATCCAAATATTTTAATAGCCTTACATATATTTTCTGGCTTCAACAGTTACACTGACACTTAGGAAACATGAAACTAATCCATTTCTCCTTGCTAAGTGGCTTTCCGCATCATGGGGAACAACCAATGTTTGTAAAATGTTAACACTGGGCTGCCGTTCTCCCTGTACCCCTCTTGACAGCTACACCCTTCTGTGGCTAATAAAAAAGGAGCGAAACAGTTGTTTTGGAGGTGGGGTGTGAAAGGAAGAGAAACACGTGCATGCGGTCCTCGCAAAGAAAATGTACTGCGCTTTGGAAAGTATAATTTAGAAAGGCTCTGTACCAGATGGAAAAAAACTGAGAGAACCAGATCGATCCAAGGTCCAGAAACCATGAACTGCAAGTAAAAGCTGAAGGATTTGGTATTGTTTAGTCTAGAAAAGAGGACTGTGGGGAGATAGTGTCCAAATACGTAAAAGGTAGCTCTAAGGAGGAAAGAATAAGCTTTTTGTATCCCCGGGGCTTAGGATAAGTTGTAATAGGCTTAGCTGAGGAGAAGGCGATTTCAGCCAGGCATCAGGAAAAATAGTTTCTAATTGCAGGGACAATGCAGAGACAGGCTCAGGAGGGAGCCCACAAATCCTCACCACTGCAAATTTCTAAGAAGTTATCCAGGTGTCCTTCAGGAAAGACACAGGTAAAGCTGCTTGACAATGCAGTTATGCGATCTTCTGTGGCCCTTTCTAAATCTGCGTCTTACGATTACAGTGTTGGTGTCAGAAAAAACTCGGTTTCACTTTTTTTTTCTGAAAACATCGTGATATTGGCAGTAGCACATGGGAAGCAGAGGGGCCACGGTGGGAGCTACAGTGCAGCAGCGGTGGTGGCAGCCCTCCACATGGCTCCTGCTGGTGGTGGAGGGAATTAAACCCTCCTGCGCTGCAGCAAAAGTCAGACTCCATTTTGGAGTTTGACAGTCCTCATTGTCCACATCAGCTAGAAGATACAGGAATTTCCATCCTCGTATAATGGTCCATTTAATCTGTAAACCACAAGCTGTGTGGTTAGAGACTGAGACAAGACAGGAGAGCCAAATCCTTGCTCGATGTAGTGCTGTAAAGTTTGGGCTCCCACCTTGGCTTACAGAAGCTGGAGATATGTCCATCAGGTCATATTGAGTAATATAAAACACTTTGCACAAAAAAAAAAATAGCTATTTCCTCTTGGAGTCCCAGTCCGCGGGAGGATGTCTAGCTCATTTTTTATTCATCTGAGTCAGTTTTGAAAGCATCCCACTCTTACAGTGAAAGAATTTGAGTGTGTCATGAAAGGACAACTGAAACTCTTGCCCATAATTTTTTAACGTCTGTCATTCAGAGCTCAACAGTCCCACCGGTTGTTAGGAGAAGAGAGTTCCCTATGGTGAATGGAAAACAGTAAATCCAGGGAGGGACCAGAAGTGCAATACAATCCGCCAGTGTGTTAAAAACACAAACTGACAAAAAATATGGCCCTCTGAGTTCTTAAACACACTCACAGTAAAATCTGTCTAGGTTGTGAAACAGAGAAACTGATGCCTGCAATGAATCCAGAGCAAGGACGATAACGTGATAACTTTTATGGATGATTGCATGTTATACTCAAAGGGTCCCCTGTTCATGGGAGATTCCTTCACATCTCCTAAAAAGCCAATGTCAACAGTCTGCACTCTGCTTCCCATAAATTCAAGTCCCATCAGCCATAAAACGAAGATGGTCTATTCTTGATGCGACCCCAGTAATTTCCCATTCTAGTTACTATAAATGTTCCTGTTACGGATGTATAATCCTCACTGGGCACATATATGCCAACCTTACTCATGTTATGCAATTTATTACTCCGTGCCTCAACCCACTGAAATGGGAATCTGGCTGTCTACATGGCCAATGCTTTGTGGAGCTCCAGGGAGTCCGTCAGCAACACCTAGCTGTAACAGCAACAACAAAGTACAGGTTATTTATGAGCTGTGGGCAGATAGTCGTGCTTCTCCACAGGAACTTTGGGACAAGCATCTGCTAACACACTCCCATCGAATTTTAGGTGATAGGTTGTCTTCTCTCAAGAATATGTTGATGAACAGAAACCAGCCCCACTGCTGAGCATCACCGCGAGCGCTGTGGGCTGTGGCTTTTCAAGGAGTCATGTAGCGTGATGGGTACACGGCGAGGTCTACGAAAGTTCAAGCTTGTACTGAACAGATGTGTGTCCTGCACATATCTTACCGTTTCGTAGGCAGTCAACCTCCCTGCTCTTAATGGCACCTGCATGTTGTGCTCAGGATTACCCTGCAGATTCATCTCCGGGTATTTGCACCACTGCCCACCTAGCTGAGAGCAGAAATTAAACAGCTCCAGGTGCTCAGATTTAGTTCAGAAATGTTGCCCACAAAGGGAAGAGATTAGGCCTTATCTTAAATGAAATGCTGTCCTTTCATGTCTAATACTTTGCTCCTGTGCGAGGTCTCTCCAGTCAGTGACTTTTAACTTTGCCTCGCCATTTGCAATTGAAATGTTGAGCTCTGGAAAACGACCACAAGAAAATCTTCAGTACAGAGATACAAAAAACAATCTTGTGAGCCTATTAATGCAAATGAAGGAAATAAAGCATAAAAATCACAAGTAAGACACAGGAAAAACAGGGAAAAGGCGAATGGTAGGAAAATGCAATGTCACTTGCTGATGGGTGGTGTTGACATGAGGCCGTATGCACGCTGAGGAGCTCGTGCCAGCCTTATTTGCTCACAAGAATTGCACTGGTTTAACGACACCGATTATGAAATCAAGCTTAATTAAATCAGAGCAGCATTTGCATGCAGGAAACATGCAGCCCTTCAAAGGCAAACTTCTCTTTGATGCACTGGACTGAATTTCACACAGCATATGTAATAAGGCTGGAATGGATATTAAAAATCGTCAGGACGGGTGGCAGGTTCCTGCACGAGGCCAGGCTGTGACAGTTCTTCCCCGTGTCTGGGCAGCAGCTGTGGCCATGGGAGGATGGCTCGAGCTGGCCACTGGCCCTGAAATCAAAACCTGAAACCTGAAAGTCTCTGCAAACTTGCGAAGGGACAGAATGGAGTATTTTCTGTTAATGTTAACCTATATACACAGAGTGTTAGTAACTGCCATGGCCTGAATCCCAGGACATTCGTGAATTCCACTTAGCAATTACTCACATAGCATTTAATGATTTTATTAGCAAGCTACTATCAAAAGAGAAGGACAGGGCTCGGTTCCTGGGCTTTCTTCTGTCCAGACCCTCGGGGACCATGGAGCATGCTCTTTGCTTGCCACAACCTTTTTGGCATGGATCAACAGCAAATCCTGTGAAGATGAGCAATGAAGGATTCCCACCTGCCCCTAAAGCTGCTGCACTGAATTCCAGAAAAAAAAAAAAAAAAGGCAATGCCTTCTAGCCAGCGTTCTCAAGGGATGCTCTAATTTACTCTAGGAACCAGCTGGACTACTGCAAGTTGAGGATGATGTGAAGCTGTTAAACCATCCATCCTGTTCTCCTCCAGCTTTTCCTTTCAGCTCAGGTTTTCTCCCTCTGAGTGGCTCCAGTCTGTCCAGGATACAGCCCTATTTTTAGCTGCTCATAACACATGAGCAGCATTAAATTTGAGGTATTAGGTTATCAGAACAGAAAGTTGTTGCATTGGATCTCACTGTAAATATAATTGCTTCTGGAATTTCCAGTTCTGCTCTGCTGTGTGGCTTTAATTGCATGAGGCACTTGTGGGTTTCATAAAATTACTATTCAGGAAAATATATCCTTTTGGGGCAGATTTGGTAGAATTGTATTTATCCAGGGCAAGTTAAGTACAGCTCGCTCACTCCTCGCCTACCATGGCTCCTCGGATATCATGATTTTCTTGGAAGGGAACCTCTGCTGGTGCTAACGTGTGCAGAAAGCTCATAAAATCTGGAGGCAATGGCAGTCCATGCACCCAGCGTTTGCTAACAGCTCACTGCGGTTTTCCCTAACGTGGCAGATTTACAGGGGTTGTATTTCCACCTGGATAGGTTTGCCCTTGAGTAATTCTCCCACGTCTCGTGCACAAACATGATTTCCCTACAACACCCATATGTTTTTCTGTCCCAATCCCCCCTCTGTCCCCACAGTATTTTTCTTCTAATGCTGTGGCCAAGGCAACAGAAAGAAAACTTCTCCATGAGCATGCATGTTATATTCTGAGCCTTGCACATCTTAGGACAGGGCTCACACAGGCTTTTGGTTGGTGCAGTTTAAGGACGGTTTGGTGCAATTCCAAGTCAGAGTGCTGCTGCTCCGTGCTGCATGCATGCAGGTACCAGGGGCGTGGGCTCCGTACCCACGGGTGTTTCTGCATCCCCATGGCATCGCCCACAGCCTGGACAAGCAGCAAGGGGGAGCCAGGGCTTTTCCCACCAGTTACCTGCACACAGAGATGGTTTAAGCTTTCTGGTCACTTTTCTGGCACAGCAAGTTAACTGAAGGTGTGCAAAAGTCAGCCCATGGCAAATGCTACAACATTACGGCCGTATGTCTGCATACACATTCACCATGCACGGAGAAGCTTCTTCTCCGATCTCACTTAACCAAATGGCGGGATTTTAATCTATTTATCTTAGCGAGCAGGTGAAAGAGCCAGCGTTCAACAAACATTGTAGGAAACGTGCCCATGGGATTAGATAAAAGAGCACCTCGAAACACATGTGAGCATTTAGGAAAGCTTATGTAACACTTCCTTTGCAAAATAAATATATACTCACAGCCTAATTTCCAAAGCGTCACCAAGAATATCATCACTTGCAAACGTTTCTGGGGAACAGGGTGCCAAATTGCTAAATATATTCTGGGCTTTGAGTAGACATAGCGCACAGTTTTCTCCCTGCCCTGACAAATCTTTTCTCAGTCCTCTCGCCACCGCTCTGGGACCTGCCCCGGCATCGGATGTGTCGGGCTGGGTGCTGCCAGGGTTCGGACATGTCAGATGAAAGACCGTACAAACTCAACGAGCGGGAAACGGTGTAACTCCCGACGTGTTAACGTACATGGAGCACGCACACCTCTGCTGGAGCCGTCCACTTCTCTTCCTCAAGGACGTTACGGGCAGCCTGGTGGGCTTTCCCAGCTCCGGCATGCCAGCACAGCGTTAGCCAAGAGCTATCACCGAGTGGCCAAACCTTCATAAATATCTATGGCTTTTTTTGTTGTTGTTACCAATAGGGTGGTGAGGAACAGTGAACAGCTGGACCCAGGAAAACCCAGTGTTTCTGCAGGAGGAGGCAGCAGCACTCAGGCTGCATCCCAGGTGTTGATATTTCAACAAATACTTTGCTTACACTTACACGATTCCCCCGACTCGCAGAAAACAGGGTGCAAGCTGAGGGTGGGTGCCCACCTTGATCTCAGCGACGAGACCACTGAAGCGCTATCCCATGGAGCTGCTGGGCCTAAATAACCTGTCAAGGCGGCCACGTGGTGTGAGACCAAATGTCACCATTCCCTGCTGTTTCAGGCGTACGTGGCAAGAGTGGCCGCTGCCACGTGCATTTCTGCATCCAGCAGAACCTGCCTGGGAGCTGATCCGGAGGAAAAGTAACCTGACAGAGCTGGACCAAGTCCCAGCACAGAAGGAAGGCGGAAGAAAGGAAAGGCCGCACATGAGATGGCAGGGCGTCTCTTTGTCTACCTTTTTTTGGCGCTCAGCACAGGAGGAAACGCATGTAGAGCCCGCGACCGCTGCGAAGGCTGGAGATAAAAATACCCCCCACAATGTGGAGAAATCCAGGATGAGAAAGACCTCCTCCAGTATGCTGGTCCTACCAGCAGAGCACTTCCCTCCAGTTTCCAGCCGGGATTTATTTACAGCCTATTCACACCCAGTTGCTCTTGAGCCAACGCCATCCACTCGCTTACCCAGTGGTTCCTCCTCCGGATTGCTCACGATGGCAGCCCCGCAGCACGCCCGCAGCCTGCGCTGCCCCGGCCGCCTCAGACCCACGGGCCAGGACCCCCGCCCCCCCTTGCAGCTTGCTCCCCCGACGGGGACCCGGTCCCACGGAAGGGCTCTGGAGGGGACCCTGCGCACACCGGTGCCGGGACCACGCCGCACGCCGCACCCCGCCCGTGCAGCGCGCGCGCAGGCGCGGGACAAG
>VXAL01009892.1:359721-418901 GCA_013399475.1 Chauna torquata
CTTGCTGAACGCGTGTCCCGGGTGGTGCGGGGGGCTCCGGTGGAGCTGGGGGCCTCTGCCGGGTGGACAACCCCGGGGCCGTAAGGGGGGTTGCCGCGTGGATGTCCCGGGGAGCTAGGGAAGGGACTGCCGGGTGGCGAGTGGCGGAGCTCGGCGGCTGTGCTGCCTGGATTTCCTGGCGAGGTGGGGGGGTTTTGCTGCGTGGATGTCCTGGGGAGAGCTAAGGGGACTCTGCTGGGTGGACGGCTGGAGGTTTTGCTGTGTGGATGTCTGAGAGCACTGCGGTTTGCCGAGTGATTTTCCAGGGGAGCCGGGGGGTTGTGCTGCTTGCATGTCCGGGGGGAGCCGAGGGAGGGTTTGGTGTAGCTGGGGGGGTTGCTTCATGCTCTCACACGTGCTTTGACCAAGAGAAATGTACGAGCAGCTTCCCAAAGAAGCGCCCTGCATTCTCTGTCACGACTGACAGAAAAAGAGCGCCGTCCCGTCTTCAAAACCGGTCGTAAAATCTGCTTGGTGTCTCAAATTGCTTTTCAGCATCTGACATGATCAAGTGCAAAATGCTCACTTCTGCATACAGCCATGTACTTGTTTCTGCCTTATACTTTGCTGTAACGAGTGAGCAGTAATAACCACATTCTTCCCACTGTGTAGTGTTTTTCTACCCAAGGTGGAGCTGGGTGCCTTCCTGCCGTACCAATTTTGCTTCACAATGCCATATAAATCTATGCACTGTCTATCTTTAGAGGAGTACAGTACCACTGACTGCCAAATATGTTGGCAGGATTAGAACGACTGGCCAGGTTACAGTGTCCTTTATTAAATCTGTCCACCTGATGACATGAATTTAGGATGCGTGGTAGTAGAGGCTGAGCTTGTGTCCAGCCCTGCTGCTGAGCGGTGGATGGAGCTTGGCTGGCTGGGGCACTGTGGTGCCGAGAGGAGTCCTGGTCCCTCTCCTCCTCCAGAGCATCTCTTTGGGATGGGAAGCGACACTGTGCATTTCCCTGGGATATGTCCGTGTGTGCCGTGTCCTGCCAAGGCACACAGCGTCCAACCTGACCGCAGCCCTGGGGACCTCTTCTCACGGCAGCAGCTGCCAGTGGAGAGATCGCTGTGAAATGGTTGCCTGGAGAGTGCTTGGCCAAGACTTCTGCCACGCTTTGCTGCAGTTCGTACCTGATAGGTTCCTGAAGAGGGAGCGCAGTACACCTATGCAAAGTGGTGGAGTATCTTCTGCTAGCTGGACAAAACGATGGAGTAGATACTCACCCTCTCTAATCCCACAATCTAATCTGAGACAGCTACAAGCGTGGCTTTGATGTGTCTTCTACCATTTCTTTGATTTTCACTGAGGGCAGAGTACCATGTACCTCGCTGCCCTGAGGGCAGACACCCATCTGAAACGAGAAGGGATGCTCAAGTGCTGTGAAGAAGAACATTGTTTTCTTACAAGTTCTACTTTATGATTCAGCATTCTGAGGACAAATACTAATGGCAGCACTTGTGTTTCCTGTTCCTCCTCCCGTCGAAGGAACGCAGACCTTGTTTTCGCCAGTGCTGACAAGGGAGCAGGGATGTTACTTTTTACGGATCTTGGCAGCCCTCTTGGAATTTCTTGGCTTGCAGGCACGGGCGGTGGGGGTACATATGGAAATCTTCCTGCCCAGAAGCAGCCTGAGACCCTGGCTGGGCAGCCAGCACAGGCAGCCACCAGCATCCAGCCAGCCGCTCAGCCCAGCGCCCTGATACTCCTCCACGGTCTTGGTGCTCCCTTGAGTTTACTGACATGCCATCCCTCTGCACCTAGCTGGAGAAGAAGATTCCTGCCTTTTTGTTTGTTCAACAGTGGGCTAGTCCTAATTTTGCTTGAAGCTGGATCTCAATGGCAGTTTGAGTATTTTTTTGCTACTTGGGTCCTGTAGACTCTCTGAATACCTCTGTTTTGAGTTCCACACAGTGCCAAAGCATCACACTTTTTGACAATACTGGACATCTTTGTTATTACAGGAGAGACTACACTGCTTGTAGTGGTTACTTGTAGTTCTACGGAAGAACATGTTGGCAAGAGATCGGTTTTGATACTGATGACACAGCATGGCAAGTTGAAAGATATTGTTGCAAATATGTATTTAACACTAACTGTTTTGCTTTCTGACACAAATGCCTCCAAATATGGAATGATGAGCAACCACTGAACCTTTCTCCCTTTTTATTATTGAGACTATACCTTTCTCAAATTAAATTTATTTAGCTGAGATTTGCTACATTGTTCTGTGGTTGTCTGAATTCCTATTTTATCTTCCACCTGGCTGTCAAAACAAAGCTGAAGGATCACATGCTCGATCACATCATAAGACCAAGAGATAGAAATTGTTTAAGACTCACTTCACGTATTTTGTGTGACCAGTTAAACTATTTTCTTGGGAACACTTCCTCTCCTTTTCTTTATGTGCAAAGCAGTCTGCACTGCTAGCATACCTCACAGACACTGGGAGGTTCTCCCTATTAGATGCTTATAAGGCATTCAGGAGACCCTGCTAAAATGTGACATTGAAGTCCAGCATTTTAGTTAATGCTTTTGGCAAATTCTGGGCCAGATTCCCTCCTTTACTGGACTTACTGGAGTTGCTGGACAATGCTTCATTGACCTACAGAGAAGTTTTGTGCTGAGTGTTTAGTTTAGTAATCAATACCAGTAAATCGATGCAACTCTGAAGTGGGTTGAAGTAACATGAGCAAGAGTGACTTTACTGATAGAGCTTATTTCTACAAATTTATCAAAATAAACTATTCAGCACATCTTTTATGCCAGTGTATCTGTGTCAGCAGTAACAGCTGCGGTCATTTAACTGTATTTATAAGTTTCTGGTGTTTCACTTCTCTCTTTGTAGAGGGGTTAGATTCCAACCAATGCTGAATATTTTACACAAGACAATATTTGTTAACATAAGTAATCACTCTTAGGATTTTTTGCTGCCTCCTTGAAAATTTCAAGTGACTACTTATAATTTTTGTGAGGCTCGGCAATTTTTATGTTTACTCATACAATGTGTACAAAAAGTTAACCATTTGGTACAATAGTATTTGTTGTTTGAGACTTAAAATGTGGTATTCTATCACCATAAAAATATGTTTCTTTGTGATTCTGATCACACATACAGCAACAGTTTACTGTCAGGAAAAGGAGAGTTGTGTTCCCAACAGAGTACTAGGTAGATAAAATTCAAGCAAATTGAATTGGAAGAGTAAAGGCAGTCATACATAATCTTCATCCTGTTCTCTGTCTTACTCTGCAAAGATGAATGAAGTATGTATTTGCCATTATACTTGAAGACACCTTGATCTCATGCCCTTATACATATGTTTTTGACATAAAGCTCCTTAAGGCTGAGATTGCTCCTTCCTGGGAGCGTCTGTCCTCTTTACTGTGATCCTGGTGGAGGATTTGGGGGTCTGCGGTCAAAATCATACCATGTAGTGCCAGAAATCTCAGCTCTCTAGGAACACTTCTGTGAAGTGTTGGACATCAGGCAGTTCCTGTCATCCTGCAGACATACACTGTAGCATCTCTGATGAGGACTGAAAAAGCCCCTGTTTTAATGAAGTCATCCATGTATGGTCCTTAGGATGGAATCACCTTGGCAGGCTGCGCTGACTTGTGGTAACTTACTGTGATATGCCTGATGATGATGCTTTAATTCAGAACTAGAATTAGCCATCCCTCCTCTGTCTGCCCATGAGAGAAATTGAAAATTATGCATAAAAGAATGTGTTCTAGCTCTTAAGTTTCCTGGTCTTGGTTTTTTTTTTTTTTTTTTTTTTTTTTTTTAAATTTCTGCATGTTGGTAGTAGGAACGAGAGGGACTTAGCGTGTCATGTGGAACCTAGCATCCAAGAGCTGCATATAGCAAATCATTGTCTGTTCACTTAATGCTGCTTGAAGTATCCACGTGTACTGGGGGGAATCTGCTCCTCCGTCATCCGTAAACTGCTCCAAAGAAAGCCTTGCTGTATAGGAACCGGGGCAGAATCGTGTCTGTGTGTTAACACTCCTGCTTTGTGTGAGGCTTGGAAGGAAAATCTGGGCTCCATCAAAACCACCACAACCAAAGTCACTGGTCAGCACCGTGGGCGCTGTGCAGCTGACAGCAGGACCCGCAGGCTAAATACTCGACGCTCCCCTCCTCCACATTCTTAGTAATCTTCCACATTGCCAGCTTTTGATGTGAGACCTTTCCACCACATCTATAGCCATGGTTCCAAAGATGAGTATCCTTTGTGAGATGGTTGGTAGGCCATCTTTTACGTACAGTTTCTTTCATCAATTTTTCTTCAACCTTAGCCTTTGGTCTCCATCTGCACTGTGCTCTCCGGCAGCTGCTGGTCCATGATTACCAGCTTCTTCTTCCCCTCTGCTGGTAGCTCTTTCTTCCTGTGCCTCTGCAATCACTTTCTCCATGGTTATCCATCCAAAAGTGGCTTTCTTTTTAGGAAAGTCCTTGTAAGTAGAAGTATTCTGCCAGCATAAACATAAGCACATGGTTTTGTCACCTGCTCTGCCGTTATGGTAAATGGGCTCTCTGTGGGACCTGGCCGTCTCTCGGGCACACAGGCACACGCTGCGCCGCCCGAGCCAGCAGTGCACATGCAGCCATCTTCTCACCCTCTTTATAAGGGCTCAGGAATGTTACAGGTCACTGTAGGGCCGTTTCTTGCTCTACCCAAGAATAAGAGATTCGTGTTGTTTCTGGTATTTTTAGGCAGCCATGCACTGTAAGTCTAACAAATACTGGATTACAGCATGGAGGAAAAAAGGTTTTATTGCCTCTTGTAAGAAATCCAGTGATAGAGGGGGAAGAGTGATGCCCAGTTGTCATGGAAAATTAACTGCTGGGTGATGAGTATTGTGTTGATTTTTTTCATTGCTTGTCAAGCAATGTTAGCTGAACTTTGTTGTACAGATTTCTGTAAAGGTTTATGTTCTGTGCTTTGGTTCATGTCTAGCTAAACCAGAAATGTGTGTCACAGACATGTTTTGTTGCTCAGACAACAAGAACAGAGTTTGCATGGGTGAAATCCCTCGTGGTTATTAACTGAGATAGTTTTATAGAGCAGGCTTTGTTAAAATCAGACTTCCTTTTATCAGAAAAAATAAAGCAGCAGGAGAGAGAGCTTAGCCACTTGAGTGCAAAGCTCAGCTCAAGGTATTGGTATATCTGAGTGCTGTCCCTGTCACCCAGTTAAATGACCCAGGCACATGTCCCAACCTTGACCCACTTCTGGAGCGAGTCTGTAAATCAGGAGCCTGAAATCCTTCCATCGCTGGGGAGGCTTTTAGCAAAGGTGTCTGCACAGTGCTGAGGAGGCATTTCTGCCGTGTTCACCTGTCAGTTAGGAACTGAATGCATTTTTCAACTATTTCGTATATGAATCTCTTACATAGACATCAAGTAGTACCATTTTCTCATCCTAAGCTCAAATCATCCACTAAGAAGACAATTGTTCCATACGTTATTAAGCTCACAAATTCCTCTGTTCCCTGTCCTCCACTCACATAGCAAAGAGAGGATTGAGCTGATTAATTCAACCCTGTTGGTCACCTTAGTTTTTTCTTTTGCAGTTGGTGGAGGAAATCAGCATTTCTAGGTCAAGACTCATTTCATCTTAACATAACGAATAAAACAGGACAGATGAACTGTGCACTGTGTCCTTTTCTCTCTGTTGACAGTAAAAGGAGCGCAGAGTGAGTGGCTCAGGTGTGCAAGGCTGAAGGTGGGTGAGAGGAATCCTCCTGCGTGTCGGCCACGTGCAACAACCCCGCGGGGTGGGCACTGTGCTCCTGGGGAAGCACAGCACAGTGGCCCCGTGTTCGCCTGCCCGCGCCTGCCTCCTGCCTCCTACACCTCTGCAGCAGCTGCAGCAGGGTAGCTGCACAGATTTTTGCTGCTCTGGATACTTGCAAAATGTTGTAAAGGCCCTATATCTGGATACTTGCAAAATGTTACAAATGCCCTATATTTGGTACATAAGTTATTTTTCACCACAAAAGAAATAGTAAGCACCATGCATTTTTTTTGTGCATTCTCTATATAATTTACGTTCTGCCATTCTCTTTCTAAGCTTGATATGGTTAAGTGATATATGCAAATCACAAGAGAGTGCTTTATCTTCAGTTTGATTTTTTTTTTANCTTGCAAAATGTTACAAATGCCCTATATTTGGTACATAAGTTATTTTTCACCACAAAAGAAATAGTAAGCACCATGCATTTTTTTGTGCATTCTCTATATAATTTACGTTCTGCCATTCTCTTTCTAAGCTTGATATGGTTAAGTGATATATGCAAATCACAAGAGAGTGCTTTATCTTCAGTTTGATTTTTTTTTTAAGATATCACGCAGATGGGGCTGCTTCCTTTTTTGTGGAATGGGAATTAATATCCTAACTCAGATATATTAATTTACATAAATTCCATGCAATATCAGTCTCCATTTCAACTGCTAGCCAAATTAGCTGAATGTGGGCAGTCAGAAGTAGATTATTCCTACAGCTGCTGTTCTGCTGTAATCCTGCTCCCCATAAGGGCTCTGATTCATGAGGAGAGACAGCATATTTCAAGTAATGGTTTGCAAGGTTACTGTCCTCAGCATGGTGGGCTGATCTGCTCATAAACCACCTACCATCACAGTTTACAAAATAGTGGTTCAGAGTGTAGGTCTGATCGTTATCTGGTGTAAGTTCATTCTTTAGAAATCTATAGCCCTACGTCTGTTTATACCAGATGAGAAACTAGCCAAACACTGAAGCGTACCCCCAGTCCAAAAACTACAAAAGCAAACCTTTTTTTTTCTGTTAAAAAAAGAAATCGAGGCAACCACCACCAGAAATGCAGAAAGTATGAAGCTAAACCTGAACCGGAGGGGAGGGGGTAAGGAACTGAAGCTTTTGAAAGTGAGGAAGGCAAAGATAACTCTGGTTTCTCCTGACTGATACAAGATTATCATCTTTGCATCTGGCACACTGTAAACATTCATTATGAATACTGATTTTATTATACATTTCACATCGGTGTGACTCAACCAGCAAGCATGAGGATTTCTCCCTGTGTTGACCTTTCTAATATTTACATGAAAAAATGGGAGGTTATGATGTCGGACACATTGTGAAATGCTTCTCTGTGTCCCATGCTTAGATACTTGGTCATTGCATCTCCTTTTGCTCCCAAACATCTGCTCTCGCTGCAGCTGTCCAGGATGTGTCTGCTCCTCTCCACATTGCCAGGGTGACATCCTTGCACATGTAGAAGCAGGGAGACGGAGGGGAGCAAGACATGTGGGTCCAACCTAGCCAAAAATGAATTTGTCCTGTTCCTTCTCAAAATAAATCAAGTCAAGTCATCACGATAGTCTCTTATTTTCCCTACTCAGACTCTGTACATGGCTAAATAAAAACAAAACAACCTCTTCTGTATGTAGTTAATGTCTCTGTGTAATGTTTTTATTTGCATACAGCTGACTTGACTGACTTCATTTTTGCCGTGAAAATTTTCCTTTTCCAAATCTCATCAGTGATCTTTTTCATGTTTTAAGGCTCTTTTTTTGTAAGGTTTGCTTAACAGCTTCACTCTGTATTAAGAGGCTGCCCAGAGAGGCTATGGAATCTCCTTCTTGGAGATAGCACAGACCTTGGCCGTGGTGGCCCTGAGCAGCCTGCTTCGATGGTCCTGCTCTCGCCAGGTCCAGAGAGGCTGGACCAGAGACCTCCTGGGATCCTCTCCTGCCTTGAACTGTCTGTGACTGTGCTGGTCATATGAGCTCTAGTCAAACTTGTTGTAGTCCTAAGCTTTACCTTAGTCCTCAGATATTTAAGTCAAGGCTGGAATCTCAGAGGCACTATTCAGCACTGCTAGCCCAAGCGTGAAAAAGATTGCCATAATTGAGAGAGAAGTAGGATGTGAGGAAGCGTCCTAGGACATGAGGGTACAGCCACAAGTTGCACTAGGAGAGGTTTAGATTGGATATCAGGATGGATTTCTTCATGGAAAAAAGTGGTTAGGCATTGGAATGGGCTGCCCAGGGAAGTGGTGGAATCACCATCCCTGGATGTATTTAAGAGATGTGTGGATGTGGCACTTAGGGACATGGTTTAGTGGTGGATTTGATAGTGTTAGGTTGATGGTTGGACTTGATGATCTTAAGGGTCTTTTCCAACCTAAATGATTCTATGATTTCAAAATGCTGCATTTTTTTCAGTGGCTTTCTTTTCAGACCTGAGCAGTCAAGGGATTTAAGATCTCTCTGGAAACACCAACAAACCTCCACTGTTTCCAGGAGGTGAGATGCTCCAGTTTGAACCACCCCTTGAAAGCCACCTGCCCAAAAAATAAGACACAGTAAATTTCTGATTGGGAGCTGATGCTTTATATAAACTCCCACAAAAACTGATGGTTGGGTGAAACCTATGGCTTCCTGTCTGTAGGATGTTAGACTGTGTTGTTATACAGGTCTCTTTTTGCATTCACATTTGTAGATGTGCCACTTTTTACAATGCTAGCAGCTTCTCAGTTTTGCCAGCAGTAAGACGCACTGATTTCATTCACTAGAAAAATTTAGCAAAGTATTTTCTTTCCTTTTTGCTCAGTTAATTTCCAATTGGATAGAAGACATCTAAATGGTCCCAGACCTAATTTATCAGTCTTGAGAAGGTTATTTCTTGATGGAAGAAACAGCTAGGAGGAGATAATTTTTAAGGGTGAACTGAAATTACACAGTTGAATTTACGTAACTGAATATCTAACAAAATAAGCAAGTATGTTCTAGATAAATAAATGGGAACAACAACAAAAAAAGCACTAAAAATGCATTGCAATGAGTGAAAGAAATACACTTGTCGAAAGTAAAACACATAGTGCTGTAGAGTTTCTTTTCTCAGAGCAGAGTATACTGTGCACCTGCCCAAACAAAATGCGTGCCACATCCAGAGCATAAATTGGCAGAAATCAGTTGTTCCCTAATGTATCTGTTCCTGGCATTCAGTAGTTCTATTTTGTGTAAAGGAAGAAAGTCTTGCTTTGCGATTAGCTGCAAGCAGTGAGTTGATGACTGTCAGAAGTGCATTTGTTTGTGTGCTCTCAGCGGTGTCCAGGCTGGTGTGAAGGACCAGCACAGGACACTGTTCTGTCTGGTCTCAGGAGGAGTTCAGCCCTGCTCCTCCTGTTCACCAGTTTATTATGAAAAATACTTGAGCTAAAGAAGTAACAACCATCTTGCTGGTGCAGGGGCTATGAGGGACGGGGTCATGGACCTTGGCAGCAGCAGGCTGCACCACCGCTTCCTAGAGCAGCTCCAATGTTCGGGCCAGGACTCATTAGTCCTATTTCTGGCTGCAGGAGGGAAAGAATACTGTGGTGAATACATTTGTGTGCAGGGAAATGCGTCCAGCACATGCTTTTGAAAATTTCTGCCTCTGGGGAAAACAATGTTGTTTATTTGCTCGGTATTTTTATTGTGGTATTCAACTTCAGTCAATGGGAAGCCATGCTCCCTTGATAGCTACTGACATTTTCATTTCTTACCTATGCTTTGCTGTTTTCTTTTTTTTCCTGCTGCATTCCCTGTCTTTGAGTGTTTCCTTTTGCCCATTCCCTCCTAATTTTCCTGTGCGGTCTGAGAACTGCCCTGCCTGTCACTTTTCTATTTTGTCCCATACAAGATCAGGAATGAAAAAAATATCATTAATGACTACCAAGAGAGGAGCAGTAATGCTCCAGTTAGATTAATAAGGTAGGAAACTGCTCTGCCCTCTTTAGAGTTCTAAAGATTTGGGAAAAAAAAAATGGAGCCCAATGTAGCAGGTAAACTTAGGTGGGTAGAATCCAAACCTTAATTTATGGTGTATGTCAGACCTGGCGCAGAAATGTATCAAGCATTTGAAATTTGAACCACCATCTGGATACTTGATACACTTACAGTACAACCAGTTCTTAAGCGTCAAAAAGCGGTTGAGGAAAAGCTCTAGATGTTTATTTTATGTATGCATTACCTCAGGCATCTCTATATGGACGCTAATTCTCAACTTTTCTGTATCAGTGGCCTTCTGGCCATGCTCGTATTTTTCTCAATATGTGACATTTTGCAACCATTTTCCCCTCCCAGGGTTTCTGATGGCGATAACTCACCCTTTTTCCCATGGTCTGAAATTGGAGTCTGGCTGCGACAAGTCTGTATGCATGCACTAGTGGTTCTGAATCTCACCTATGATTTCATTTTGTTTCTGTTTCCAAACAGAAAATGAAGAGCTTGGCCCAAAGACGCCAGTCTGCACCATCTTTGATCTTTGTCAAAGCACTTAACAGATCTAGATCCGTCTCAAGGTGAGTCAGTGAGTTTTGCTGGCTGTACGTGCAGTACCAGGCATAACTCAGGCATGGGGACTGTACAATTTAATTTGAGCTTAGTTTCTGTCATGGACTGCTGCATGATACAGTCTCTCCGGAACTCTGGAAGCCCATGCTGGTTTAGGACAATTCTGTGGGCCAGGGTCTGGTGGTCACAGCCTTCTCCCATCCTCCCGTAGCAGCTTCTGGGACTGAGTACGTGGGTGTGTGCAAGTGTGAAGCATTCAGCACTTCATTGTCTTTGTCTTCTGGCAGGCAGGTTCAGCCATTTCTCCTCCCTTCCTACTCCACTGTAAAGCTACCATAGAAATGGGAGCTTCTACGGAGCTGTTCTGCTGTCCGGCTCTGGCCCCTGACCTGCCATTTGAACCACTCTGCATACATAACTTTTATCTTCCTGCACCTACAGTTCATTAGACTTTAAACTTACAAAACATAAGTGTTTATCGAGAAGTGAACCATCTGGTAGGCTGTTAATGCTTCCAGCTGTGTAGAGCTCTTTACTAAGAAACATTATTGAGGGAAATTAAAGTATGGCTTTGTAAGGAATATTTTTTCCTACACTGTGGTGTGTTAAATAATCAGTATGTGAGCTTTGGAAAGTTTTCTGTGTTTGATCTAACTAATACCTGGTTTCATATTTGTCATCACACAGAATTCCACAGTATTTCAGAAACCCGTGAAAGTATTCTGTGAAAACATCAGAGTTGCAAAATAGGAAAGGAAAATGAGTTGAAACTACTTGCAGGTCTTTTTACTGGCTATGACATGAAAGAGAAAACTTAGAAATGAATTCCTAAAGGCGTTTGCACCTTTTTGTGTAGTCTAGTGGCCTGAGCATAGGACTGAGAGCCAGCAACATGTGTTCTGGTTCTGGCTGTAACATTTCTTCTGTGGCCTCTCTCTGACTTTGTTTCCAAACCTTTAAAATAAGTTGAATAGGTATTTTGTAACCCCTTTATGGGAATACTGAAATGTCTTGATTGTCTGTACTACCCTACTTATTTTCCATTTACTACTATTTCTTCATTGTATTTGTAGTTATGTTCATAGTTGTGATACCACCTTTTGGGTATAGATCACACATTCAAAACTGAGGTTCTGAAATTAGAGATGGACTACTGCTGTGGGGAGCAGCAATACCTGAAGGGTACTGGGGCCAAGAGATGGGATCCCTCAGTGCTTGGACTTTAGGGTTTCCTGCCATTTATACACCTGTGTCTCCATAATCAGAGAATCATAAAAGTATATAATGGTTTGGGTTGGAAGGGACCTTAAAGATCCTCTAGTTCCAACCCCCTGCCATGGGCAGAGACACCTCCCACTAGATCAGGTTGCTCAAAGCCCCATACAGCCTGGCCTTGAGCACTTCCAGGGATGGGGCTGTCTTAACATAAGCTGCCTTAACAGCTTGAAGGGAAGACATTCCCTTCAAGACAGTCCCCAGTACTAAAAAAATGAATTATATTAAAAGTTCATATTTCAGAACTTCTGTCATTTGCCTGCTGGGGTTTAGATGTGAACAACTTTCTTCAATTCTGTTTTTTTGCTGTTGTTGTTTGTTATTGTTTTATTGCCTGCTCCATAAGTATCACAAATTGGCCATACCTGGAGAGCCACTGAGTGGGCTAATACTCAGCATGTAAATTTGCACCTAAGAATTTTACACTGCTTCTTAAGTGTAAGTATGTCTTGCTTGTATGGTCCAGGTCAAAATTCTTTCCAGATCTGGTGTGCAGAAGGATTTTTTTATTATTATTTTTTATTTTTTTTCTAAGGACAGTTAGCATAAACTTTGTGGTGGAGAGGACTGAAAAATGGGAAACATTGCCTTGTTCTGCAGGAAGGGCAACACTTTGCCTGACTGACCCTGCCACTTCCAGAGCTGTTGGATTCTGCCTCAGCCCTGTCTGTCCTCTGCCTGTGGCATGCCATGATTTAGCTGCTCCTGTTGTTTTGAACTGAAGTCTATGACCTTAGTGAGAGGTATCCGGTGAAGCCTCAGGACCCTGGAGGCCAGAGCAGGTGATTTTGTAGCTTTGAAGTCTATCAGTGAGAGAGTAACACTTTGGACGATGTAGTGTTTATTATTATTCACAGGAGCAATAATTCTCACCTATGCCTGACTTCCTTGTTTGGCTGTGCAAAACACATTCCTCTTCATCACTAAGCTGATGGATTAGTTTGAACTTTCTACTCGGTTTGTTGTGTAAATGCTTAACTCCTGTGAAGTGCTTTCTCTTAAGGCAAGCTAGAGAGCAACAAAATGACTTCCCATGTTTTCTAATCTCCTCCAAATGTTTTATCTCAGAGCTGTCTCAGCTCTTAGTTCCCTTTCTTGTAGACACAGCCAGCCTGCAAAATCCATTATTCTCCTCTGGCAGTGAACCTTAATAGTGGGACTCCATAACACTTACTTGTTAATGGTTGATTAATGACTTGTAGATAATAAAGCTCCTATCTGAAGTTAGCAAACATCTGTGAGGGATTTATATGAATCCTCTCACCTCAGCAGCTGGCTCACCTCAACATTTGTTGAAATTAATGAACAAGTGCAAAGTTTAAAAGGGCAGGAAATACTTAGAAGCACAAGTCAGCTTGTATTTTTATACCACTTTATACGTCAGGTGCCCTTGGATTATATACAGGCATATTCATAAAATGTGGTGGCAGCCATATGAGACAGACCTACCTTTGGGCAGTTTAAAGTTTATTAATGGTATTTGTTAAAAGAAACCATTGTGACATCTGGAGATGGCTATTTCAGCATTCGGAGGATTGAGTTTTTTTAATGGCAGTATTGCTGTATCTGTGACAGCAGGAGGATGTGGGTGAGACAAGGTGATCTAGCTGGAAAAAGCAGATGCTGCTTTGTGCCTCTGTGCTCCTCTTCAGTCGTGAAGAGAAGCAAATTGGAAAGTCTTGTGTGCTTAAAAGCTTGTCTTCTTTTTCCCCTTCTATATCATTTGGTTTAATCAAAGTTAGACCTTCCTTACAGATCTTGCCTTGCCACATCAGCCATATAAAAGGAGTTACAAAATACTTGGCCTGTGGAGGAATTCTGAGATGACTGAATGGCACGGTGGTGTACAGATGTGCAACCATGCTGCAATCCCCTTCTCACTCGATTGTAACTGGAGGCAGAAGGGGAACGTAGTAAATAGTATAGATATTATAGTGGAATTTGGGCCCTTACTTCCAATAGCTGAAAATATGCAGACTATTCATTGCCTCCTGGTTTTGCTTCTCTTCTTTTTTTCTGTACAATTTATCTTTCCTCACAAAGTAGTGATGTATAGGCATGCAAGGACTGTTTCATATCATCACATGTCCTCTTTGGAAGCATTTTGAGCAAAGTTGTTCTAGAAATACACCAAAAAAGTAAGCTTTTGTTATTTATCTTGGCTGATACTTGCATGCAGAAAAAAGTTTGATTGTTAATTCTGTTAATATGTATGAAATCAGTAAAGGATTTGTGTTAGTTATATTTGACCCTAGACCTGTTGCACTGTTGTAATTTTCCTCTTAATTTTCATCTTTTCTCGATGTCCTTTATTGAAAAGTGCATAACTTAATCATGTACTTCAATGCAACACAAATTATGGGCTTGAAACAGAAATGTCTGAGGCCTTGATTTTTAAGTGCTAGGTCTTATCTTCTCAAAATAATTGACATTAATAATAAAGACTTGTTTCAAGCCAAATTTTCAGCCTTTGTTCTGCTGTCCCTCAAAACAACTTTCACGTGACAAAACCTAACCTACCAAGTTTGTCCTCTTTGTTGGTGGACTTCTGTTCACATGGAGGATACTTGACAGGGACAGACAAATTCTGTGTTGCTCTTGCTTGCAGCTTCCCTTTTCCTAACGCACGCCTCACCAGATCTTTGAAAGTGATATTTTTATATGCTTAATAATATAATTATTTATTTGCTTTAATAATATAATTTTACATTTCTGAGTCTTCATGACCATTTATAGATATGTGCCTCTGCATGCTAAAGACATTAAAATGGAATGAAACTACTCTTTATTACAGAGATAAGCATCTTTATGATATTATTTTGGTGCAAGCTAGAAGCAACGCTGGTTTTAAAATAAAATTAGGCATCATTTTTAAAAGGTTTTATGAACAAATCTTTACAGAACCTGAAAAGGAAATATCTAAAAAGCCAGCCCTCCCCAATTTTATTATTTGTCTTTTACAGTCAAAGAAGTTAAAGGTATAGACTAGGGATTTCAGAAATCTCCGAGGTGTTTTTTCTGTTCTGTAGGTAGAAGCAGGGTTGTGCTGCTCATGGAGAGGCTGCTTTGTCTTCTCCCGATGCACAGTAGATGACTCTGGCGTGTTATCTTCCAGGGGCCAGTGCCAAGTGCTAAATATCTCAGATAACGAAGATCATATGTGTAATCTAGTAATGCATTCCACTTGGCTCTAGTCAAATACAAAGTGTTCCCAAAGTCTTGGACATTGTGTTTTCAGGGTTTTAGTCAGAAGATATGTGGATGATCCAAGCTATGTGACTAGATGAAGACAAAAATAGAGACTTCTAATAAATGTAAATTGCCAGAAGGCCTTAAGTGTCTCTTTTTCACAGGGAAGATGAGTACTTGGTGTTTCAGGCAAATTTGATTTTGGAGAGGAAGGGAATAAAAGTTCATTGTGAGTAACTAACTTGTTAAGTAGGTATTTCAGTTGTAATGATTTTGCTCATTCTTCACTCGTTTCCATGGTAGCGATTAATTTTTCCTCTGCAAAATAATCTTCACAAGGTGCCTTGGGTTGGCAAGGCTCAACAACTCTCCGCTTCATTCATGGTCTGTCACAAGAAGAGGCCCCGAGCAGCTGCCACCCCTTTGGTCATTGTGGCTGTTACTCCCACGTAGCGCCCGGCCACCATGACAGCTCTATGGGGTGAGGAGTGGGGATAACATGGTGCCCACTGGGCTGAGGGCCACCCTGCCACAGGGTGCAGTGGTGTGAGACAATGGTGCCTGGCAGCTAAACCTGAGGGGTTTTGTGGAACAAAGGCTGCCATATTGTGTGTGTGCCTGCTTCTGTGTGTGCCTATGCGTGTTACATCTGTAATCAGGTTGGATTTTTACCTCTGAAGCCATTACACACCACCAGTGGTCGTGTGGGGAGAGAGGGGCTCAAAACTGGGAGAGGAGGAAGCATGACCAATATTGTCCCAGCCTCTTCCCATTCCAAATGAAGGCATTGCATTTGGGGAGTACCCTTGAAGGGTGCAAAATGGCGGTGAGGGGAGAGGATGGCTGGGCAATAAGTCACTTTAAACCCGGCACCGTGAGAGGTGGGGGAAGATTTATGGCCGCTGAGGCAGCAGTGGCTATCGGGTGAGTCAAGGCCATGGTTTGTATCTTGGGCAGTGTGGGGCCCGGGGATGGGGGTGGGTTGGAGCCGGCTGCCACTGCGGAGCAGCTGGTGTGGTGAAGCACCTGGGCGTAACAGTTCTGCGCTGGCCTGGGTGAGAGATCGAAAACGCGACGGTGCTGCGATCCACAGGGGATCGCTTCACCTTGCCACCCTCGACCTGCTGCTGAGGTCTGGTTTCAGGTTAATGAGCAGTACACATGCACACGCGCAACTGAAAGAAAAATCTCTAAAGCCTCCCCCTGCTCCCACGGCCACCCAAATGGCCTGGTCACCAGTGACACAGGCTCGTAAATGCCTTAATTCACCTGTAGGAAGAGGCATGCCATGGAGGGGAGCCTTGGCAGGCCCTTTCTGAAACTGCAGGGCTTGTGTTTTTTTGTGAGGAGCGTAAAGGCTGCCATTATGGTTAAAGTTTCATTAGAAGTTTCTAGTCATCAAGATGGAGCAAAAATCTTGTTCCTAAAGACTGAGCCAACAACCCAAATGAAGAGCCCTTCACTTCTGGAATTAATTTCTAGATTTAATTCAATCTCAACATTTCTGACCAGGATTTTTTCTGGAATTTTCTGTTTCATGAAAAGTTTTGATGTTTTAACATTTTATCCTTAACCTGAATGGGAATTTCCCCAGAGTTCTCCCCTCAGTATGTCATGTTTCTATATGCAAGGCAAGGAAACATGAATTTGTATAAAAATAGTGAAAAGTTTAAGAAAGACAAAACTATTTTGCATCAAATTGTTCTTCCTTTTTAAATGAATCACACAATTAAAATAACTTACAATGATATTGTACTAGTTGTCATTTTTATAGTATTTCTAATTCATCCTTGATTTAAGCTAATTATGACACTGGAGTATTGTTTCCTTAAACCGTGTGCTTGAACACAAAAGTTATTTTTATGTAGTAATAGCTGGGGATAAAATTTTATTAACTGTTAACAAGGAACAAAGTGAACTTTCTGAGGCCTCAAATGGCCTTTTAACTCCAAGACTGGCATTCCTGTCCTCCTGCTGTTTTTTTTCTGTTTTGTTTTGTGTGAGCATGTGTGTGTATGTGTGCGTATGTTTGTTTTTGATAAAACACATCAGTTCTTCATTTATTATATACAAAGTGGCTTACAGTGATGTTTGTACATCTGGAGATTGAAATGAGCTTAGACTCTCAGAGATACGCTGCCTTTTTATTAAAAGAAAAGAACTAAAGGTGAAAAGAGTGCAGGCTTGGAAGCAGTTTTGGAAGGACTGGAGTTTAAATGAGAGATTAATTTTACAATAAATGACTAATAGTTTAACACTAGCGCTTTAAGCTGATTCCCCTTTGGATAGTGTTGTGACAGTTTGAAGACAAAGGTGGCAAGGGGCACTGCTCATCAGGATGAGTGCAGGGCTCGGCTCGTCCAGATGTCTCGCTGCCCACATGTGCTTTTGGATTCAGCCCATCTGGGGGCTTTTTGGATTAAGCCTTGAGGTCTGGCGAAATGCAGCCCTTGTCCAGCCATTGTGTATCCCTGGTTTTAGACAATAAAATCTGCCAAATGACAGTCTGGCCAACCAGTTTGGGCAGCAGCATACCTGAGGAAATCACAGGACCAACTCACTCAGACTTCTTTGTGGTCATTTATCTTGTGTAAACAAGCAGAAAGCCTCTAATGATGTGTAGGCTGATGTGCAGCCTCTGGTGCTCTCACCTCTGACAAGGGCCAGCATTAAATACTCATTGAACTCTCCTCCTGGCTGATACAGCATCACTTCTCCTCTTCCAATTGCTTTCTCATGGCGTATAAAATTGCTGGTGGGGAGCTTTTAATCACACCATTGGAATAACAATCTGCCTTTGGATTTCTTCTGTGCCCATGTCTTAAGTGAGGGGCTAGATCCAATAAGGGACAATGCCCTCAAAAGCAAGTCATGGGAATAATTTAGGCACCTTAATCTAAAGCTGTGACTTAAAAAACAGCTTCTCAGTGGCTGCCTGACCTCCCAAATCAGTCTGGTCTTTAGGTACTTTCCTGCTGACAGGAAAGCACTCCATGCACATAGAGTTATGCTTTTGCATGACTGTTAATGGCACTGAGTAGATTGGTGTCAAAGAACCAAACACTGCATCGTGTGAGGCCCCTGGGAACCTCCATTCACCAGTCCACAGACCCTATTTAACCTGCTCAGGCAAGAGCAAAGCCCTCACAAAAGCAATTGCAAACCTTGCTCTCTTTTAAACCTCTGGCTGAGTCCACTTTTCTGGAGTGTTTTTTGTTTGGTTGGTTTTGGTTTTGGTTTTTGTTTTTTTTTTTCAGTAATTGTTTAGGGCAGTGGTGTCTGAACATGCAGTATCAGGGCTGAGGTGGGAAGGAGTCGGGCTCATCGTGTACTGGTAGGTAGAGACCATGGTCTGTGTTGCAGCCACAGTTTGTGCCAGCTAGCAAGCTTGGTGTAAGTTATGCTAGGTGTTTCTAGCTTGCTCCCTAGGCAGATCCCCACAGACCATCACTATTCTTTGTGAAGCTGCTGGCCACGACGTTAGTGTTCTTTCAAAAGAAATGAATCACCCAGGTTCAGTTCTCTACCTCCAGGCAACTCATCTTCCACTTCCAAAAGAGTGATGCAACTGCTACATCTGTTCCCAGCATTTTTTTTGCTTGTCACCCACTGACACGTCCAGGTTCAGCCTTTCACATCCCATAGCTCAAAGTGGTTGTAAGAACTAAGGTGAGTGTGCTGGCTTGGGTGCCTGTGCCCTCTGTAGGGAACCTGCACACTGAACACAGACTGTGTTCAGGGGGAGTAGGTGTCATCTGGGTGCATCCCAGGTCTTCACGGCAGGATGATTCAGAAAATACAGATATGTCTGTTTCTGTCCCTCACGGTAGAGATCCTCACCTGAATGAATAAGCAGAGCTGAGGTGTTTTCATCCACCTTCCTTCCCTCTCTTCCCTCTGCATGTTGTTCTGGTAGTAAAACTGTCTCCCAGGCTGCGCAGTGCATCTCATTTCTCTGAGCTCCTCTGGAGGCATGGTTGGTTGCCAAGCCCTCGACTAAGAGCAGCCTCACGCTCATTCCCCAGTGTGGCTGTCCAGGAGTGGGACGGGTTTGCTGATGGGTGGCATGTCATGTGTGACATGCATTTTTGCAAGGAGGTTGCTCATCAGACACAGGCAAGCTCTTCTGGTAAATCAAAAGCTCAAAGAAACATGATGGAAAGAGTCATCATGTAAAAGGCTCTTGTGTTTCCCCCTGCTCCATGCTGCTGCTCCTTGCCACTAACTTGCCTGTGCCCACTTCTCACTTATGTAATTACCAATTACTGCCAGGTACAGGGGTGCAGGGGACCCTCTAAAACCTCTTTTCCCCAGCTCAGACCACTGGTGGAGTAGAAAGCTCTGACTAACCTGCCTCAGTAGCTCTGCGAAAAACTCCTTGAGTATGCAGGCGGTTAGTTGTAAGGGAGTAAACAGGTGCATGTGGCTGCCACTAATTTGTCTGCTGGCTGTTCATAAGGAATCTGGGTCATTACACATGCAAGAGCTGGCAGCGGCAGGCATATCAAGTAATCTCTTCACTGTAATAGGATAATTCCTGTGCTGTAGTACTAGTATCAAAATATGATTTAAAGCCCTTGAGGCAAACCAAGGCCAGATTTGTTCCTGTAACAGTCAGGACAGGTGCAGTGAAGTGACAATCCCGCCTGACACGGGCACCCACATTGGTTGTCCCTCGTAGGGAAGCAGACCTGAAAAGCCTGTGCCAAGATGAGGGCTGGGCAGGTCCTCCCTTCAGGTCTTCACTGGAGCCCTGTGGAGCCCACCCCCAGCTGTGGGGACACAGGCAAGACTGGGCGGCAGCGGCTCCAAAGAGAGCTGCAGCTTGCGGGAGGATAAAGCATGGTGATGAGGCTTATCTTTTAAAGGCAGCTATTTATAGGTCACTCTGTATGTGATTACTTTGTTTAGAATCAGCAAGTTTTCTCCTGAAAAAGGGCAACCAGAGAACAGCTGCTGGTGGATTCTGCCTTTGCTTTACCTGGCCACATATTTTGAGGTTTTGTAATGTTTTGAATACATTTGTTTTTCTTAAAACTTGTTACTGCCCAACTGCCCAACTCTGCCATGTGGCACAAGCTGAGAAGAGCCTAGGTGAACCATTTCTTGAAGAATGGGAAAATCAGAGGCTAAAGGGGAATGACTGCTGAGCCAGGGACTTTGACAGACTGTGAACAGCCCCCCTGGTATTACCTGCTAATTGTGTTAGGTGACTGGCAGGCAATAAACCTTTAAGCAGTCACCTAGAAACTCCCGTGTTTTCCTGTTGAAAAGACACAGTCCCACAAGTGTCTTATTCTTGCCCATTTACAGCCTGCGTAACAGGTAGCTGCAGACAGTGAGGTAGGCAGATGCTTACACGCAGGCTCACTGACAGCCATAAATGATGGGCCAGAAGGGATTTCTACAGATTCTCACACCAGGCTTTTCACATGTGCACCTCAACTTGACAAGAACTGCTTCTGCTGAGCTCTGCAGCATGTCCTGGCTATTTTTGGTAGCCCAGAATTCCTGGCTATTGCATGACCTGCCCTGAACTCTTGCAATATATTTTGCAGGAAGATACTTGAAACCTACATTTGGGGGAAGGGTTAATTTCATCCTTGAGGTAACTCAAAATCAGCTGAGTTGAGCTAGGCTTTTAAATGTCCCTATTGTGCTTAAGTGGGATTAAATGTCCCAGTTGTGATTGCTGCTTCACGAAAAAGTTAAGGTAGGACAGAGGCCATATCCCTTCAGGCTACTAAAATAATACTGGGCCCTTCTAGGGGAACATGGGTGAAGCTGGGGTCCCGGTGCAGTCCCCTGTATCCCACCTTGGAACGAGTAGGAAAGAGCTGGTGTAGAAGCGGCAAAGGTGGCCTGTGCCTCCAGATTTCTTGTAGGCCACGAGAAGCTCCAAACTGAATGGGAATTGTAGTGGGGAACAGAGGATCAATTCTTCCCAAGAGCAAAACAGGTTTTATTGACTTCTGCATGTGAATATGTCCTCGCCTAAACCTCTCCACCTCTCAGGGGGAGTCAGACCCAAACCCCTTGGACTTGTTGCTCACTAGTTGAGCTGTATGGCAGGGCTGGAGGACTTCCACACTGTAAGAGCTTTTTGATAGGGCTTAAATAACTTACACTAAATTCTTTTCTGGTGGAAATAGGCAAAATATGACTGAAACGTGTGGTGCTAATTTTTACCAATAGAGATTTTTGCCCTTATGCTAAATTTTCAGAGTAAACACCTTGCAGCTGTTTGTTAAAATAAAATAAAAAAAGCTTGGAAGTAAACCAAACCACAAGTGTGTTTCCTTTCTCCAGCCACCACGCTGTAGTACATATTTGCTCTGCAGAAAATATTGTCCTTTTGGCTATGTAGAAATTACTTAAGTGCAGTTTGTTTTCTGTTAAGCTGCCAAGCTTCCATTCTGAGCATTTTTTACCCTAAAGCTACGTGTTATTTTACTGCAAGTCTTAATCATTTACTGATTTTTGGAAGACTACAGAAAAAAAAATACACGCTTTGGCACCTTGAACATATAGTGTAAACCATGTTGATTCATTGTAATAATTTTTATTATTTTTAACAAGATTTTGACATCATGCAACTATGATTTCAGATACTATCAAAACAACTTTTCAGAATTCTATGATTATTTAAGTAGGAATATTTTCTCAATGTATTTTGAATTAAAACGTGTACACTGAGTTTTAGAAGCAGAGAAGCAGTACCTGATTACCTAAATAAAAGTGGTAGCCTTGATTTCAGCCCTAAAATGTAAATTTATCTATTTAGCTGGGCAAAACTTGCTCCCAAGCTCTATTAACATTCGTCTTCCATTATCCAGGCTTGTGCTTGTCCCGCTTGTGCTGGAGGTGGGGTTGAAGTGCATTTGATCCAAAGGCTCTGTGATCCTGTTGGGGCTCACTGCTTTATCTGGGGTGCAGCGTTTGCTGCTGCAGGTTGCTGGGGCCAGCAGCTTGCACAGGTGGAGCGAGGACAGTCCTGTGCCAGAGGCTGTGAGCTGGAGCCCACATGCGCGTGTGGCAGCAGGCTTTCGGTGAGATCCGCAGACAAAGCCCATAAAGGAGAACACAGGGGTATGAGAGGTGACTGCCTCTGGTTTGTTCAAATTTGTTATTCGTAAAAAAAAAAAAGAAGTTGCAACCATTAAAGTTCATGTACTCAAATAGGAGCAGATAATTTAGTACTTAGAAAATAACGAATGCTTTTTAGAAAACTGAGCAGATCTCCCTTGTTTCGTTGTACAAAAGCTACTGTATGTGATGGTGATGGCCTAGGAGACTTTAAAAGAGTGCTGCAGAAAATAGCCTTGCTATTTCTGGAATACTGTGCTGTTTTCACAAAGTGCTGCTTTAACTGTGTAAGATTTACCATAGATAACAGTAAGCAAACATGCCCAGCATCCTCAGAAAGACGCTCCCTTAGCAGAACAGGGATCAAGTTGACAGCATGTTTTCAGAAATAGGTTGGTAGCCCATGTGATTAAGAGAGTTTTATGCTTGTCTGTCCAAGTCTCTTCTATAAATAGTCAGTTTGAGATTACAACTGCATACTAACTTTCTGTCAGCTCATGCCTTACCTACCACCTTCCTGGAAAGCACTCCTACCCTCCAGGCTGATACTTTTTGTGCTTACTTTCACCCTCCAGCTATAATTATTATTTATGATAATAAAGTGCTGCATAAGCTTAGATGAAATGCATATTCCAAATCATAAGAAGCTGAGTGGGAAGGCACATGAAAGATCCTGAGCACGTGGGTGGCTCTCCAGTGCACTGGTCGTGGCTGTGAGGCGGCAACAGCAGTGAGTGGTTAGCACCTTTAAAAATGCAAAGGATTATTATTATTTTTTTTTAATCTGCCTGTCTAAGCAGGGCTGTGAGCCTGCAGATTGCTCTGTGTGGGTGAGCCGTGTCCGCGTGGAGCCTTGTTCGTGGCAAGAAGAGCTGCTAATTCTCAGCCCTGAAGCCAGCAGGTCTTGGCATGGCTGTGCCAAAGAGCAGGTGGGAACAGGGCAGGGAGGCAGAGCAGCTGATGGGAACCAGTCCTAGCTGTTGGCATCCCCATCACCAACATCTTACTCCATCCATAAAATGGTTTGTGAGTTTGTGCCAAGCCAGAAGCCATGTCATGAGGACATCTCCAGCTACATAACGTTAACACGCAGAACCATGTAATGTTTGCCAGTTTCTGCCTCTTTCCATCTATAGCTGGATTTGAGCAAATGAAAAAACCTACATACGACTTTGAATGTCCCACATCTATTCTTCAAAGATAAAGTCCCTTGCTGATGAATTTCAGAAGATCTATTGTGTGTAAAGCAGTTGTATCCCCCTTCTCCTTCCCCAGCCTTTCCAGTATGGACAGGGACTCTTTTCTGGCCATGTGCCTTAACAAGCTATCAATATGACAGAGGCTAAATTCATCAAAAGCATAAGCAGGACCATTTCTCTTGTCTTGCATTCAGTCCCAGGCATGGACGTTTGGTTTCAGTGTACAAGAAGAGCTCTTCTTTCGCTGCATTTTTGCTTTTTTCACACACAGAATATGATGATCCATTATTATGATACTGCCAGGTTGGCCAGGATACGGTACGAGACACATCCAGACTATCATTTATGATGAAATTAAATAGGTGTTGAAGTCCTGAAATGTTAACGCTGCACTTGAGTGCACTCTAAGCAGCCCTGGGACGCGGATCAGTGCTCACCTGCTGTGTTACACATTTGGTTGTTTTTCCCACCTTATCTCAGGGGACACAGGGCTGCATACTACATTGAAGCTGTTTTCTTTTTGTTGGTTAAAGAACAGTTCTCAATACCTTAATAAGTTAGTTATCTTGGATGCAAAATACCCTCCAACCACACAATGTGGGTAATATGCCTTATGTATTAAACAATTTCCAAGAGTAAACAGTCTTGGCTTCAAAGCTCCAGTTAACAAAGCCTGCTTCATGAGCAAAAATATGAAGCAAACATCTATTAAGCTGACACTGAAGTTTCTTCTGACAGGACATTTTAGGAGCTGAAGTGTTTGAGAAAGAAAAACAGAAAGAAAGTGCAAATATTGTTACCTGATTTCCAGTATAAGCTCTGTTAAGAAAATGACAGGAACTTGAGTTTTCTAGATCAGAATTGCTTTTGGGAATATCTCTGCTGGTCACAAATCACATGTCGTCCATTTTGGCAAAAATCCGTAACGTGGGCTGGGCTGCAGATGTTTCTTACTGTGCAGATAGCTGCTGTTTTCACTAGCCTTGAGAGGGTGTGAATAGCTCCTGCTTCTCTCAGTGGGATGCTCAAACCCAATGCTGTGACTCAGTGATGAGAAAGTAAACACAGAAGTTGAAAATTCATTTGCTGTATTTTTTTGTCTAAAGATAAATTGCTGGTTCTTTAGTTCCATCCAAAACTGGCCTTTGAGATATACAGAGTGATCCTGTCATCTCTGAGAACCATGAGGAGGGTTGGCATGTGCTCTGCTTGGTGGCCTCTGTAGCCTGTAGCCAAAGCAAGGTTAGATTTATGCCATAAGCCTCAAGCTCTATGTGTGTAGGAACGAAACTGGAAAGGACTGGGTCTTTACCTGGGCATAATACTGGTCTTTACCTCTCGCATGGCTGGGCTGACTCAGGTTTCAGCCTGTTGAATAGCTGCCATTTCGCTGCTCTACTAATGAAACGGTGCGTTTTTCACCTACCTCTTCTGAAGGACTTCAGAGGTTAAAGAGCAGAGTATTGTTTTAATACCATTGATAGCAGCCATAGAGAGAGCATTGGGGCTGTATCCTTAGAGGAAATTGCTTTCTGCATCTGCAGAAGTTATCATCAGCAGAGGGAAGTTCTGGCAGAAGACAATAACCCAAGCAATGGAGTGGGATTTAGGATGGAGCATGAGCAGTGTGTGAGAGGGATGTCATATAGGTGGGACACCTGCAGTAGCTTATTCCAGTTTAGGTACCTTGGAGAACAGATTGTTCTCCTGAGGCATCTTATAGCTTAATCAAAATTATAAATAGGGTGAAGTCCTCATCCCCTGAAATCAAGGGGAAGCTTCCCATTGGCATAAATGACATTTGGATAATGGATTTCGTAACAGCTTAACATAGGCTGTTAAGCTCTCTTTGGAGAAGTATAATTTCTTCCACTGTTTTTGCTACAAATAGACGATAAAGCTGACATCTCCATTGCACTAAGAATTAAAATAAACACCTTGGGGATCATACCATTCAGATATCTGTTTTACTGAGAAATCCCAAGGAAGCTCCACAGGGGGAAGAACAAGTATTACTTGTGCTTTTGTGGTTTCTGGTAAATACAGCATTGGTGAAGTGAGCACTGATGTGTTTGCTTTCACAGTGAATGCAGTGGGGATGTATTTTCAGTGTCTGGCTGACTGATAGCTTTCGACTTCATATGTTACACCCACAAAACTGAAGTGTTTTTTTAAATCACTGCGTCTTTTAAAAAGGCACAAAATGCCCATTTTGATTAATTTGAAAAATAATAGGTGTAAAATTTAGGCCCTGGAAATGCCAGGAGAAAAGTCTTCAATTATCTTTCCACTAATTTCAGCCAGTACAGTGATTTTAATCTATTCCTGAATAACTAAGGAATAGCTCTGTAGATATCCTCAAATTACAGAATTTACTTCTTGGTTAAAACCATGCATGGAAATTTCAGACCTCAAAATAGTATGTTTTTGAAGAATTACCCACTTGAGACTAGACAGATGCAATGGCAATTGCATCTAAACATCAGTATTGTTCTGGCTTCTACGCGAAGTGGGACATGACTGATTGCTGACTTTGCAGGATAACCCCATCTTCCAGAAATTAGCTCACAGTTCTGTCTTAACAAACTAGGATGAAGGCTTTCTTTTCTGCCAGACTGGCAAGATGTTACTTTGTGGGGTCTTGTCAGTATTGATCTTAGAATGAATATAGGGGAAAACAGAGAATTCAGAGAAGGCCCTACATCACTGATTTCTACTTTATTAATGATATGAGAAATCACATTGGCTTAAGTACTGATTTTTGCATAATTCTATTAGAAGGAATTTTCAAAGACTGTGTTTTTGAGTGCTTAGCACTTTTTAAAAATTAGACCCATTTAATGGCCAGAAAAATCAGTGAGCCATTAAAAACTGAACTCCAAAATGACTTCTCTTATATAGATCCCTACGCCTGAGGGTATAGCTGATCTGCATTTTCTTCAATGTAACAAAACTTGGGTTTCATTCATGTCTTTTAACAATGGAACATCAATTGAGAATCAAAAGCATATTTTCTGAAATACATTTTTGTCACTGCTGGTGAATTTCCCCCCATGTTCTTTAGTTGTGGGGCTTTAGAAGGCCTGGTTGAATTAACGGATTTGATTTTTTTCTGCTTTGTTTCAAGGAAAGAAAATATTTTCACTTTCTTTGTTATAAGGCTTGTCAAAGCCTGTTGTTATGTATGCTGTTAAAGCATGTGAGTGCTTGTTAGAGTTCAGATGATAGAGATGTGTGGAAGGAACTGTGTCAAAATCCAGATTTCTTTAAAATAACTGATTTACGTTATTGCATTTTCCTTTTATAAAACCAAATTCAATTTGCTTGACCTCTTCTGGCATCAGTAAACCTACTGCACCTTCCTTTGCTTTTCTGCATGACAAAGATTTTGCTTAGTTTAATTTGAAAAGTTCATGGGATTACAAATCAGGATGATGAGGATATGCAAACAGGAATGATCAAACTGAGTTGTCTATATGAAGACGTATGAGACTGAGCCTATGGGAACATTGGTAGGGGCACTTCAGTACGATTTTATGAATGTCCCTGCTGATTCGGTTACAGCAGTAGAGCATGAAAGGTTTTGTTCTGACCGTTGTCATTACTGGATTCAAATATAAGAGAGTATCTCCGTGCTTAACCTTTGAGGTAAAGGCCATATATGGCTTTTACGCAGGTGGACTGGTCATCGTTCCTGAGTCTGCTTAAGTTTCTGGGCCAGGTGCTGCTAGGGAGTTTATGAAATTGAGTCCCAGTAACTGATCAGTCGTGGATGAGCTGGTGAATCGGTGAATTCCCAGTCACACACAAGCGGCAGGGTAGGAAAGGTGCTTGCTGTTCCTCCCGCTCACATTGCTGGCCACACGGCATGTGCCAATAACATCCAACGTGTTGGACCAAAGCTCCTTTCTCTGCTTTAACCTCCACACTCCTGAACAGCCCTTCGGCTTAGGAACGGTCAAATAACTTTAAGTTTGCATTATTAATTCTGAAAGCTATTCCTCTTCTTTCTCTCTTCCCTGAAGGAGTAGGTAATTAAAGACAAGAGAGGAACTGTCAATTAAGTTGAGGAATTCTTTCAACAAATGCAGGCTTCTAACCAGAAGGTGGAAGCCAAGGAAACCAAGATCCTCACCAGCTCCTTACAGATCAGTGAAAGTGTGTCCTTCTAATGTAGGCCAATCTCAGAGCTTATCCTTTCTCTCCCTGCTGTCAGGATTTCCTAAATAATTTCCTGAGTAATCCAGCCACAGGCATCAAGGAGAGGAGGGTGGGAAATCAGCCAGGCTCTAAGAGAGGTGCAAGGGGGTTTGTAATTGTCTTTGAAGATCACGGTTTTCTCTGCTCACTCTTGTTTTCTTTCATATCCCTCCAATGTGTTTTGAGACTTTCACTTTGTAATGTCCATTTCTTCTCCCAGCAAAATCATTAAGTGTTTGTCTTTCATTCCAGTGGGGACAGGAGTAAACTGTAATCTCAAAGCTGCTCACTTTGGGCTTTCCTTGCCAAGTTGATCCAACCAAGTTTTAGCTTTTTTTTCTTTTTTTTTTAAGCAAGAAAAAATAAGTAAATACATTTGAATAAAAACAGAACTGTTCCGTTCAACCAAAAGGAAGTGTCTCATTTGGAGGCACTTCTAGGGAAAGCAAATAATCGAAAAGTTACGTTTACAAAATCTGGAGAAAAGATGCTGATGGGTCCTGGTTTTAATCCAGAAGTTCATTAGGCAAGGCACACCAGGGTGCAGGAGACCCAGGTTCAGTTCTCTCGTCTGCCTGGGAGAACTGGAAGCCATGTCTCTGGCTTTCCAGGGGACAGCCTGACCTGCAATCGGCTCCTAGAGAGCCCTAGAGGAGGAGTGTGCTCCACTCAGACCCTCACATTGATGCAGTTCAGCTCTGTGTAAACAGACGTTTGCTAGAGCAAGGTTCAGAAAGTAAGGGTATCCTGTCTGGGTAAGTGAGCTGACCATCATGATAGAGAAACTGCTATTTCTGCTTCAGTAACTAATTAACTACTTTATATCATGCTGAACAGTTACATCAGGAGAGATTGAGGGAGTCCTGTCGCTACCATTAGTAAAGTCTGCCTGCAAGCTACTCGAGTACCTCCTTAGAAAAGATCAGCATCTTCCAGCTGGGAGCCTGAATGGTGTTGCTGCCTCCCATAGACCCAGATTTGGATTATCCAGCACAGCACAGCCACAGACCAGCATAGCCCTGCTCCAGTCACACAACCAAACCCTGCAACAGGAGCTTACTTCGGTGCTTGTGGGTCATGTGCTGAGAGAAGGAGGCTGAGCAGCCTCTTCTCATGTTGCATCTGGCATGTGGTCCTTCTCCAGCAATGTTCAGTTGCACCTTATGTGTGTCCTTGGTCCTGAATAATTTTCATAAATTGCTCTTAAGCCTGAATACAAGTCCGCTTCTGACCAAGGAGGGTGTGCAGATATCACTTCATCATGCTTATGCCTCCTCTCTCTTTATGGAGACCCCACTGAAGTCAGTGAATACACTGAAGCAGTATTTTCTCTAAGGATTCAAACAAAGGGAGACGAATACAAATAGACAAAATGGAGAAGGCTGTATTTTAATTATTGTCATTTGCTAAATGCTGTCCATGTTGTGCTGTAAAAGATTTAGTAAGGACAGTCCCTAGCAGGTTTTGTATAAGAATCAGATGGGTGAATTGTTATTAGCGTCCCTCTAACCTTTCATTGAAATGTGCTCAAATAAATTGCCTTTTGGCAGCACGTGTGGGAGGTCACTGCCTGGTCCTCACTCATCGGTAATTGGCTGAATTATGTTCCTTTATTCCCTCTGTTTCCTTTCACAGGGAAGGCTGCTTCTCCCCCATCAGCCCAGAGGCATGTCCCCTTGTGCAGTCGTTCATGTGCCACAACAGGACGTTTATCCTCGATGGCCACGTGCAGCTGAAGACGGGTCTGCAGACCCAGGAGCGACACCTTTTCCTCTTCACAGACCTTCTGGTCGTTGCCAAGTCCAAGTGAGTATGGCACGTCAGGCAATGCTCATACGGAGCAGCCGTTTTTCTCAGCAAAGTATAACATGGATTTCCTTAATGCTTTTTTGGTAGTAAATCTTCCGTAAATCATAAAGCAGCTTTTTATGTGGTCAATGGGAGTTAGGTGTCTGACCTCTCCACGCACTTCTGAAAACCCCATAACCCATAGAGGAAGTCCAGGCTACAGCATTTTGGAGGATTTCTTGAATACATTGCTTGCATTGTATCACGTTCCCTGCTTTGGGAACTCAGTGCCATAGAAAAGACTCAGCAGTGCTCAACTGTGTCTGTTGGGCTGCCTTGAACTGACAGATGTGTTTTAGAGAGGTCATCTTCAGTCCTATGTTTTGATGCTTTGTTGCAGAAAGGTTACAGGCCTTAACGCCTACCTGGGAGCTGCTTTGATACGCTCCAGAGATGAGCAGCTGTATAAAGCCAGAGATCACAGGCGGTACCGTGGTGTCGGTCTCTGTAGGTTGTTCTGTGCCAGGAGGAGCATGGGGACAAGGAAGGGGACAGGAGGCAGCGCTGAGCAGTCTGGGTTGTGCTCATGTTCAGTCAGGCTTGCTGCTGAGCTCTGATTATTCACTCTACCATTCGCAATTAAATCAGATTTACAAGCTGTGTCTAGCATGCCAGCTTCATGCAGCATTTGTGGTTTAAGGCAATTTTAGAGGGTGCTTTCATTTGTTGTTATGGGGAAATAATCATAAAGGATCCTGATGCGGCCTCATTCTCTGTTAGGCACTGTTTGTGGTTTCACAGGGTGGGTAATCTGTATATGAATCCTGGGCTTTTGCAATGTGTCTTTTTGCTTAAGCAGTTGTTTCAGTGACTGCTGGGAAAAGCCAGAATAAATCATGTGTTTTCTGTAGAAATCTGAGCTGTGTCCGTTTGAATCACACATAGTAAATGTAACCCCCCTAGCTGAACTCCTTAACCTGATGCGGTGTGACAACACAGAGAATACTGTATCCAAAACATGCTCTGCTGTGGGTAGGTGGTGAACATAAAGATATATATGGGAAGTCTTGCCATTTTACCAGCAGTAGCAGTAATATCATTACTACTGCATTTATTTGTGCTTGTGTCGTGTTTAGGGTTGGATTCACCTCGCCTGATTTAAGCTTTCAAATGTTACGTATTTGCAACTCACCTAGGCTTCTAAGCTCTTTTTGTGTCACCGGGAGAAAACTAGCACCTCCCTGTGGCAATCTCACTCCTCTAGGAAAGTATCGACAGTGGAGGAGGGAGTCACGCTGCTGGGGGGCTTTCACTGACTATTCAGTGGGCATAATCTCATTGCTTTACGTGTAAGCTCCTAAACTGTAGAAGACTGAAGCCAGGTGAGATGAATCCCTCCCGTCCTGGTCAGTGTGCTGAGCGGAAGCGTTGTTTCAGCCCCAGGCTGGGCTGTGTGTTACTGGAGGTTTGACTGAGTCCCAGTGGGACTATTTGCATAGGAAAGCCCTACTCTGTGTAACCACTCCAAAATATGGTCCCTGGGGAGTAATAATGGCTCTTACAGAACTTAATTTAACGTGGTGAGAAGTCTGCAATTTTTGAAGAAGGTGGAACAGAACAAATTGTACTTCTGCACGTGAAAAAAAGGGGAGAAAAAAGCCACATCTTTGCTAGAAATGGTAAAAATAGTATTCTGAGTGGTGTTACTTCGTGTATTTTAAAGAACTCATTGGGATGTTCTCTCAGCGGCTGCCCTGTCAGCAATTAAAGCATCAGAGCTGTCACTAATGAATACTATTTTAGAAACAGCATTTTTAAAGATACCGCATACTGAAATACCATTGCTGATTCCTAGAGGAAAAACCTGAGTGGTATGTATTGCTAGGCAGCCGTAACTAGGGACTGCTAATGACTTTTTACTAGTGGATGCAGAGTCAGGTCACCAGGTCACCAGGATAATATCTGGACAGAATTAATGATACAGTTGAATCTGGCTTAACTTTAGATTAATTCCATGTGCAGGTGCTAAAAATTTGTAATATTCTGTTGTGTTGGGTAGTTTTTCAGCTTGGGGTATATACACGCCTAAGAGATAGCATAGGTACAGCTCAGCGTTCTACCAGTGTCAACTTAGCTGGAGGTAGCTGGTCACTGCACAAAGGGAGCTCATGTTATTAGGCTTTGTGTAAGCAGCAAGTGGGTACAAGTATTTTCTAAAGGGTGCAACAAGTATCTTGTGTCCTCTGGGCTGGCTGGGACTCTGGTACAGGACTGAGCTCCTGCTCAAAGGCAATGAATCAGCATTGCTCCCATGGAAAATTGCGGAGAGGGGCGAGCCCTCTCCACAATTGGTCTGCGTGTGACTTTGGACGAGGTGCCTGTAGGTTTGTTTTCTGATACTTTCTAATCATTTTTGAAATATAGACTGTTATCTTTTCAGTTATCTTTTCAGTTCATAAGCTCCATTAACCCAGCTTATGAAAAATAAGCTAATACTCTGTGCTTGTCTCTCTGCTGCCCCTTCCTTTACTGTTTTCATGTGAGGATTGTCATAAATTAATTGATTGAAAGAGTTTTTCTCACTAAACCAATATTAAGAATGTAAAATTTTATACTGTTTTCCAGTTACTGCTTAGATTTCTTACAGAGAGTGTGTTTTAATCTGGCAGAGTAAATATTTCAAGGGTCTTTCAGTTCATTGATCAAGGTTTCTCACTTAAGTTGTTGTATGGGAGGCACAGAGAAATGGTTTCCTCCTTCTTCTTCATAATACGTACTTGCATATATACACATACATTTTAAGGTTATTTTCCCGATGTGGCTGGATATAGAAATTAATGGTTGAGTAAAAACGTGGAATTACGGTAGCAATCTCCCAGTAGTTCCATTAATGCTTTTGTCAGAAGGTCCTATTAAGGAGATTAGCAAATCTAGTGAGAAGTTAATCTTCCATCTGTTAACAGCCGCAAGGTATCCAATTGCCACTTACAGAAAGCAAAAGGAACTGAATTTGCCCTGTGGAGGTAGAACAACTTGGGGTACATCAATACCTACACCACCAATGTTCATGAATTTTCTCTTGATTTCAGTGCAATCTGGATCTGCCTGATATTTACAGGACTTCCTTAAAAAAGTTGTCTTAGGTAAAAATTATCTTAAAAAATTAGATTGTTACTCTTTCCGTTTTTCACATGTTCAGCCATGCTGCTGCCTTAGTCAGTGATGATATATTCATTTCTAGAGGTAACGCTTTGGCACTTAAATAGAAGACCTGCGTTTCACAGATGCTGAGAACCCATGGACTGCGTAAAGGACATAGCAGATAGAGATAAAATTATACTTCAGGCTCTTTGGATGTTAATGGAGGCTACTGTTTCAGCACCTCTGGAAACCAGGCCACTTGAATACTGATAATAGCTGAGAGCTGTGACTGGGCATGACAAATAGGGTAAGAATATACATCAGGCATGATTGGGAGATCATCTTTGTACTTCTGCCAACACCCTGCCAACACCCGCTGCTGACGCTGTAGGGGTCTGGCTTTATGAACTGTAAATGCTTAAAAAGTCAAACAGCATGTAGAGAGTTCACTGTACT
The DNA here is from genome assembly GCA_013399475.1 of Chauna torquata. Classification (NCBI taxonomy): domain Eukaryota; kingdom Metazoa; phylum Chordata; class Aves; order Anseriformes; family Anhimidae; genus Chauna; species Chauna torquata. The sequence goes on from VXAL01009892.1 coordinate 392,420, forward strand.
AGATATTTGAAAAAAGAAATTGAGGAGAAAGGGAGGCTCAAGAGATTGATTCCCAGTGTAGCACTAGTCTTATCGGTAGAGTTGGACTAGGCATCAATTCATTAACATTTACATTAGAATTCACGTCTGTATATTTTTGTAAATGTACGTTTTTACAGTTCATTCCGTGTTCAATCTGTTACAGCCATTTCTGTATTCATCTTACCTCTTAGATCACAAATTGATTTGTTGATGAGCATATTGAAACATTCTCTTATATTTTAAGCTTCTTTTGAATGGAGAAACAGTGTAACAGATTAAAGAAAAGTGAAATGTACAGCTGATGGGAAACACCATGGTATATTTTAAGAAATACCTGAACTTGGGATGGTATTTTGTAGTATTCTGTAGTGGTCTAATTCAAGTGCACCTTTTTGCCGTTTGTGATATGCATTTGTGGTCCTTTCTTGCCCGCCACTGTAAATGTTGCTGGGTTATCAGCAGTACTCTCTCCGGAGACACCTGTTAGCACAATGTCAGCTGGAAACCTCAGACCAGTCAGGGTACTTCAAGTTCATCTAAGTCCTCTTCAAAGCCGCAAGCTTCAAGTACTTTCATGTTTCAGACTGTATTAGTTTAGTCTGTCCTAAATCAAATACCATGTAAATGAAACTAATCTCTGAGAAGGTAGTCCAAGTGTACCAGAGCTCTAAGAAACTGCTTACCTGGCATATTTATTTATAGAGCACTAATCACCATGGTGCCTGGCACTGTCCCCATCCACATTTGCAACACTGTGATGAGCTGACATGCTCTTGTTAGCAGTCCTTTGATTAGAAGGGCAGAGCACTTTCAGGGAAGGGCCATTTTTATTCCAGCCTTTCCATGCTGGCCCAGCAGGCTCATAGCTTTAATGTACTTTAATGTTCAGTAGGATAAAATATAGGGAAGGGCAAATTTAAAAAGTTTGGGGAAATCACGTAAGATATCTTCTTTGTAAATGAGTAGATACTTTGAGAACACAGAAAGTGCTCTCACAGAAGCACAGCTTTGTAGAAAATGACCTGGGATTCCTTGGTCAACAAGCTGAACTTGAGCCAGCAACGTGCCCTTGGCACAAAGAAGGCTAACAGTATTCTTGGCTATATTAGGCAAAGTATCACCGGCAGGTCGAGAGAGGTGATCCTTCTCCTCTCCTCAGCACTGGTGAGGCTACATCTGGAGTGCTGGGTCCAGTTCAGGGCTTCTCAGTACCAGAGTGACATGGACATACTGGAGAGAGGCCAACACAGGGCCACCAAGATGATGAAGGGACTGGAGCACCTCTCTGGTGAGGAGAGGCTGAGAGAGCTGGGACTGCTCAGCCTGGAGAAGAGGAGGCTCAGGGGGATCTCATCAATGTCTATAAATCCCTGAAGGGAGGGCGCACAGAGGACGGAGCCAGGCTCTTCTCAGTGGGGCCCAGTGACAGGACAAGAGGCAATGGGCACAAACTGGAACACAGGAGGTTCCCTCTGAACATCAGGAAGCGCTTCTGAGCTGTGCAGGTGAGGGAGCACTGGCCCAGGTTGCCCAGAGAGGTTGTGGAGTGTCCCTCCTTGGAGATCTTCAAAAGCCTCCTGGACAGGGAGGTTGGACCAGATGACCTCCAGAGCCCCCTTCCAACCTCAACAGTTCTGTGATTCTGTGGAGTCCTGGCTCATTCTGTAAGTGCTGTAGGCCAAAATCTACCATGCAGCTAGTTCATGGAGGCCAGACATAACCTGTGCAGTGGTGAGCACAAATGGCAGTTTTGTGTTCTTTCTCCAGGGCTACTTCATTCAGCCTGACCTAGTTGTTGCTACTCAAAGTCACCATGGTTGTTGACCTTGGGGCTAAGTAATCGTACTATAGTATAAACACCTCAATGGCACTGAAGTCACTCAAAGATGAGTCCAACGCAAGTGGCAATCTTTACCTCATGGTAAGATTTGGAGGGGAGCTCCAGCGATGGGCAGAAGTTTCCCCACAGGGGAGGAGATGTCCAGGGATGCCACAAGCAAGCTGTTTATCCCACATATAAAATATCTGTTGATCCCATTTAGATCAGAAATTGTTATATTTTTACATGCAACCCAAACAAAACATTGTTTTCATTAACTAAAGCATAAGTGCTTCTTCCATCAACTCCTTTCAGATGTGCCTAAAGGAAGAAGAAATTCTGAGTTGTTTAACCTGTCTTGCTATGTTTTCATGTGTGTGACATACGTGTTTCTGCTGGCAGGTCACACTCTCATTTCAAACTAAAGTGCCAAGCACGTCTCTGTGAGATGTGGACAGCATTTTGTACAGAAGAAGTCTGTGAAGGCAGCACAGACCCAGAAAGGTCCTTTGTTTTGGGCTGGCCCACCACGAACTGTGTGGCAAATTTCAGGTAAGAAATGAGATATGTTTTATTTGTCAAGTTACTGAAACATTTTTAGGCTGACAGTTAGAGACTACCACAGATTCGTTTCAGCACCAGTGAATATAGGAAGCAATAATTTATTGATTCTTAAGCCAGTTCCTTCTACTGCTGTGAGCAAGGCACCCTCTGTGCCTTATTTTCTGTGTCTCTGCAAATGTGGCAGTCATACTCCCTTATCCCTTAAAAAATTGAGAGAATTGTGATTTGGCAAAGCACTGTCTGTGCTGCAAATTTGCTCAGCTGGAATTCTCTTTTTTTTAGATGTAATTTGACAGACACTTTGGTTAATTAATAAAATGAATGAGAAATAGTAAACAGCCAAGCTAATGAAAGGATCAAAGAGACCCTCATCGGACAATTTTAAGCAGAAAGGCTTGTATTGGAAGTAGCAGGAAACATAGAGTGAAATACTGACCTTGTTTTATTTCTCTTTTTAATTATATTGTGCCAGAGAAAATGTCAAAAATCCTCCTAAAGCAGAATCTCTGAAAGATATTTGGTCCATCTTTGCAGCATTGGCTGTCGGACACATAAGGGCTATAGAGGTAGTTTCAGTGATTAGGCTAATTTTACTCTCAGCAGGAGGGCTCTGTCATCACTGTGGATAAGGGAGGGCACCATCCCCCTTAAATCCCATCTGGTTAGCCGGAGTGATTTGGCTGGGTCTTGGAAAATGCATTTTCCTCTTTACCAATAGAGAGCAAAAGCTGACGCATGCAGCTTAATTTGTATGTCACATTGTCCATATCCAAGAGAATGCTGTGCACAAACTGCTCTTTGTTGAGCTGTTTGTGCTGTTTATGATTTTTTTTGCTTAATAATCCTGAAACAAAGCTGAAATTTTCTATCGATTTTCAGTTGAACTGCCAATAAACATGAGCTTTGGTCTAGAGACAGTACGTGATTCTTTATAGGTATTAGAAAGTAGGTGGGTATGAAAGCAATAGTATCAATCAAAACAGTCAGAGATTTTAGAGAAGTGAAATTATTTCATGTCTGGAGGTACATAGAAAATCTGAAACACTGTGCCTGAGTATGTAGATAGCATGTCCTACAGAACTGAGGCAGCCAAAGCAGAATCACAGTTGTAGTGTTTATGAAGTGCATGCCCGTGAAGCAGCATCGTTCAGTAGGTATGAAGTTCCCTAAATGCCTGCTCTGAAAAAGTGAAGAGCTTGATTTGCATAAGCAGCAGTGGGAATAGCAGTTACTCTATCTGGGGCAGGATTTAGATCAAGAAAGTTGACACAAAATTAGGTTAAATTCCTTGCACTGTCCTATTATTAACTACATTTAAGTGGATAGTTTTGTGTCCTTGAAAGTGTATAAAAGCCTTTAAAAGTCCAGAGTTAAACATTTCTAAGTAAAATGGGACCTTTTTTAATGTGGTTTATGCACACATTGTAATATGTTGGTAAACCAAGTAATAAATAAGAAAAGAAATAAAATAGTGGAAAGTAGAAAGAAGTCTATATACCTGAGGAAACACCTTTAAACTTTTGAATTAAGCTTTTATTTTAAAGTGGTCTGCTCTTCTATTTGCACATCAGTTTCTTACTGAATTCACTGGTAAAGCTTTGATTTTTGTGGTAAAGATGATAACTGGGGCTTTTGATCTCCATGGGAAGCTTTTCAGTTGATTTTGCAGGGAAACAGGTTTTTCATTCAAATCTCAAAAAATCTTTTATTTTTTATATGCATTTATGGAAATTGCAGCCAAGAAGCAGCCCATTTCACTGTGGTTCGTACAAAGGCTGTTTTGGTATTAGAATGACATCTGATTTGTCCGTTTTTCTGTAATTCTTGCAGGTCTGCAGAACAAAAGGAAACATGGCTCTCTTTTTTGCAAAGGTATTTTATTATAGAGTCTTTGAAGACACTGAAAAGAGTGACAGTCATCTAGACCAGTGATCCCCAAGCTGTGGTACATATGCCATCATGATAGATAAGCTCTTTGAAAGTGAAATTAAGAAAAAAGTCATCCCACACCTTCTCCCTGTAGAAGATGGTATGCGTCCTTAATGCAATGATCACTACGCAAGGAGGAAAACTCTTTTCCTTGTGCCTGAACATGGCTCAACACAAAACCAGAGCAATTCATAATGTGTTTCCTGCCCTACACTTTTGTAGGAGACACTGCCACCATTGCTCTATTTGAGCCTGGGGCTCTTTCAACATTGATGGCATCTAATCAAGCTCAGCTCAGGAACCTCTGCTCTAACCTATCTGCTGCTCATGGCTGGCTGTATCCTATAAGAATGGAGAGCAGCGGGGCTGACTTTGGGCTTGTAAAATGTACCCCAAGCCAGAGGGTATTACAAGAGGGTTTGGATAAACAGGGCTCTCTCATGGATAAAAAGGGCTATCTTAATGTCAGCATTTTGGACAGAATACTACTAGAGGTGGTTTTGTTTTCTCTGCAGCTAGATCTTCTGGTTGAATTCTATGCCTTTATCTGATTCTTTACAGCTCACAGTGTTGTTTGAATCATTCTTGCTGGGGATGATTTCTAATTCACTGTTCTCCTGTTCAGTCCTTTTCACCATTCTGCACAATGGGCTGTAACTGATTTCAGTAGAAGCTGGTAGTGCAGCCTAAGGCATCATAGCGATCGGTAGTTTTTGCTCAATTTTTTGTTTAAAAGTGCTCCGTCTCTGCTGCAGCCCATTCTTCATAGTTAGGCTTCATTGTATAGTCCCTCCTGTGCAACTCTGCTCCTCTGGAATTTGTATCCTTCATAAGAATTGTCATGGTCTCAAATAATCACTGAATTATTCCATAAATATGGCATAAATCTAAATCCAGGATGTGGATTCTGTTTCGGTGAATCTTCCCACGGCTGGTGGGGAAATGAAGCATAAGCTCCCTGGGCCCAACTTGGGCTTATAAGCTCCCAGGTCTTTAGGGAGACCCCAGTAAATTCCAGGCTGTGAGGACCAGGGCAGCAGGAGCCAGGCTTGTAGGGGCTTCCTGGGAAACAGGTCCTAGGGAAGGCTTCGTCCTCCTACTAAAAAGAGTGATGCCATGTTGGTGGACTCTTTAAAATTAAAATTTCAGGGAAGTCCACACATAGATTTTAAATCTAGTTTCTTTGCTGCTTACACTGATTTCTGCAAAGTATCAACTTTGATACAACAGGGCATTACTGGGACCATGGTCAGCATCCCTTCCAGATAATGCTGGAGGCTTTCCTTTCCTCAGAGATCTTTCTACTGCAGTACATCTGAAAATGATTTGCTTCTTATCCAGTTGACTGCTTGATCACTCTTTAAATCTCAGTCTTATGTTTACAATATTAAAAATTTACTTTTTTGTACTTGTTTTGTCAGTCGAATAAGAGAAGAGAAGGAGAAAGACTATCCTAAAAGCATTCCTCTGAAGATAATTGCAAAGGATGTTGGAACCTGTGCATATGTAAGTGCTCTTGAGCTAATCTGGGGGTCTAAATCCACATCACCTATGAGTGCTACCCATCTGTAAATCCTATGGATGTTGGGGCGGGGGAACAGGGGCGACATTCTTTTGCATTGCAACTTCCTTTGAGGATCTAGTCCTCTCTAGAAGACTCAGCATATGCAGCCCTGAAATGTCTGTTTCCTGTCTTTAGTACATGAGTTCCTTTTCAAAGACAGTGAAAGAAAGTAAGAAATACTGGATCCAGAACACAAGCTAAAGACTGTATGACTAAAGCCCTAAAAAACAGGTCTAGAAGAACTTATGCATAAACATCTTAAGAAATGCCAGTACAATGTTCCCTTTTTTGTTTTTAAAATGGATTTAAACCTACAGCTGCCTTCGTTAAATTCTGGAAAGTTGCAATGTGTTTTATTGTTTATAATGATTGTAAATCAGTAAAACTGTGTATATGAACACCCTGAAATTGCCTTAAATGTGGTTTTCATCAGCTCACTGATGTTGGTACATTATAGGCACAAAGTAAATTGGTAAAGAAAGATTATCCACAGGGTGTTTTGCACCTTTTTTACTAAGCCATTTTTAACCAATTTAAATGAAATTCTTGTCCGTAGGCAGTTCCCTAGGGATACCTTAGCATTCAGTGATAATCCATCCATTCTTCCTCTGCTTCTTAGCCATTTGTCCTTTCTTTCTAACTGAACTGAAGATCTGTATTTCATGTTCAGAAGCCTAAAGAGCATTTGCAAGGACATGAGAAGTTTTCACACAAGTTACACTTTATGTGAGGTCTTTGCCCAATGGTGAATCTCCACTTAGAATTCTGTATGTGCATAGAAAGAAGCATAAAGTATTCTGCCTTTTCTCAGAAAATCATTATTAAGGTGAATTATAATAGAATTGCCAGGTTGCTAAGAGAAAAGTTAATAAAGAATAACAGTCATTGTGATAGTTCAAATGAAGGACTGCAGATCGAGCTGTGCATGCACTCAGGTATTGAACTCTTGCACCAGGGTTGTTTTGTTTTGTTTTGTATATCTTTTCTTCTTAGCTATAATTAGCTCATGTGCCAAATATGTTTTCCTGATCCTGATAGTCCTACAAACGACATGCTGTAGTCTAGCTATTATCAGTAATAAAGCAGTGGAGGAGCAGATGGAAACTTTGTGATGCAAATAGTTCTTATGGCACTGTGTTCCCTGTGCTACAGCAGCTGGAGATGCCCCAGAATTATTTAATTTTTGGAGGATAGGGGTGAATGCAAGGCACAAACCATTTTATTATATTCTAGCCCAAAGCAAAACTTATGCAAATGTGCTGACCTACTCCTGAGAGCCAGATGTCATTGCTTTAGGCACATGTTAAATTTTTTATGGTACGAGCGTTCAGATATGTCCTCAAGCAGGATATACAGTACTTTCACTACTTTCCTTTGATTGCCATGGCAGCTTGTTACCGTCAGGGACTTATACACAAGTACAGCTCAGATCTTTTATAAATGCAGAATGTCAGGGGGTTGTTTCACCTGAACATCCTGTGGCCAGTATAAAATTGATATGCTACATAGAGTAGCAGGGTATAGCAAACCGTCCTGGGACTGGCAGTGAATATTTACATCCTGGCTCTGCCAGCTTCCTTTCTTTGGGCCATTGGATATGTCTAGGCAGTTCATTGCAAGCAGGCACACATTTGTTCTGCCAGGGCTTTAGGCTGGCCATGAACCAGGTCCAATGCAGAAGCTGTGTAGTCTTGTTAGCAGAGCCAAATTATTCTGCATGTCAGGAGGGCTTCATAACTTGTGCCTGAGGCCAGGATGGGTGTGGTGGTGCCAGCAAAAGACATCCTGGACGTGCCCTCCCCACTTGCTTTTGCCTCTGCAAGGCGATGGCAGTGGTGCTGCCACATCCCAGCCGGGGCGGGGATGGAGTTATTAATCCTGGTGTGCTTGAAATGCACTGCCCTGCAAGAGAGCAACATGCAGTGTGGAGGTACAGAGCAGTGTCCCATTGCACAGGAGTAAGCCTGGTGCCAGGCAGCAGGTGCTGCATTCTCACTCTGGAAAGGCTGCCTTGTAGAAAACCACGCTTCCTCCAACACAAGGCACGGTGCTTCGTGCTGGTCACTGTAGCTATTTAGAAAGCGGGCTTTATGCCGACCCGTGCTTTTCCATACTGCTGATCAGCAGAGGCAGGAGGATGCTGGAGACACAGCGGTTTTAGCTGGACAGCAGATCACCAAAAGGAAGTGTTTCTGGTGTTAAGCCAAGTCTAGCTTTGAGAATTCTACATAGAAAGTGGCAAAAGGATATAGAGATGAACAGCCTATGTACAGTGTTTTCTTACCAAGGAGATCTTCAATAGGAAAGGAAGGAAGTGATTAACATTTGATATGAGAACCTCTTTTTTTCCTGAAAAAGCTCACTGTTTTTTTTTTTTCAAAGGAAACTTGCATGCATGTTGTCCTGACTAATCATGGCACTCTGCCTGTTTGATGGAGCTCTTGGGGAAGCAGGGAGCCAATACAGAAAGTGTGTGACAAGGCAGAGGAATCAAACCTCTCTCTCAGGCAGCTGGGTCTTTCTCTGTGGTATAACTTACTTGTGAAGCAAAATTTTAGCTCTCTGGTTTTTCAGCAATGAATTATGCAGAGTTATTGGACTTCAGATACTCCTTGCAAATCCAAATTTTTAATGCCACTTTCCCTTTCTTTTTTTCTGCTCACAGTCAAAGACCCTAACTGTAACCAATGTTGATACAGCAAATGATGTAATTCTCATGGCCCTGCAGCAGCTGGGAATTTCTGTAAGTACTTGCACTGCTTTTAATGAGTCTTTCTGTAGTCACTTTTAATAATCAAATCTTCTCTTGCAACTTTTCCAAGTTTTAGGATATGAATATTAATTAAAACCTTTATCATAGCAATTCAGTGTTGTTGAGATTAAGCAAAAGTGCCTTGTTAATATATAGACCTCCAGAGATCATCAAATGCATTAAAAGTGTTAAATAAGACTCCCATCCCTGTAAGGAATCAGTCATGTTTGAAAATGCCTTTAAATCTATTTGCTGATGTGTAAGAGGAGGTATCTTGACAAAAATGTGAGAGTTTGATGCAGCTCCTTCTGCATACTTCAGTGTGAAGAGGAAACCTACTGACCTGCTCGTTTGTTAGTTTCAAAATATGCAAACATGTGTGGTCAGCTGTGTCCCCAGATTACAAACACAAGCACTGCTCTGAAGTGTCCAGATCAGACACTGTAAATATCCATGGATCTTAATGTCATGTGAGATATGAATGTAACCGAGTGATTGCACACAATCTGAATGCACCCAATTTAAGCAATGGCCTGAAACTATTTTGGAGAGAGGTCTTTCCAGGATACCTAAGATACCTCAAAATAGTGCACTGAGTAGATGTGGCGATTCCCAGCAGATCCAGTAGTACCTAAACTGGCTCCCTTACCTCTAAACCAGAAGAGGAAGTGCCTCAGGTGTCAGCAGGAATCAGTGCCAGGGACAAGAATTCTGACTCCCTTAGTCCTTTTCTCAGATTGTTTCACATTGTAACTGTAACCAATGCTGATGGTCATAGAAGCTCCTGGATGACAGGTTTTTAACTGGCCTGTCAGTCTGCTGTTTGGGTAACAAGATATTTTTAAATGTGTTGATCTTGATGTATATGTTGATCTAGATGCAAGGAATCTGACAAGTCTTTCCTTACTGCAGCCCTGACTGTGAAGTCAAATATGACCCAATGCCACTCTCATGCTTCCCTGAGGCTTCCAGGGGGCCCCAGCCAAAGTCAGAGTAACCTCAGAATTTGCCTTCCTAAGCAGTCATTATCCCTAATTTATACAGGCTTTTAGTGCATCCAGGGGCCTATTCTGCTAGCTTGGTGTTTCCTAGGCACAGCAATTTCTATCCATCTTATGGCTCCAACATCCCATTTACACCAGGGCTGTGGCCCAAGCTCATGATTCTGTAGTCTGTCCAGTTAAGGTAGCTCTGGAGTTGATAGAGGCGGAGAGGACATGATGTGAGTTAAAATCTAGCCCATTGTCTCCCCCAGTCTGCACCAAAAATCAATAGACCATGCTGCATTACAACTGCAAGTCTTCATTTGATGTTTCATTTTTACCTGTTTTATGGGTGTCATTTACACTTCCTCATTTCATGTACAGAAAAATCAGGGAAAGAATATTTTGTTTGAGATGAGCAGGAGGAGGAGCTGGTTTAGTTTCAGCTTTGTGTTCTTTTGTTTGTAGCACAGTCAAGCCTTTCCTCCTCTTTACATTTTTATTTCAAGTGGAAAAAAATGAAAGCCATCTCAAGGATGTAAAATCTTGCCCACTGAATTACTTGCCCAAGTAATATACTACATTTTTTCACTGCATCTTCATAGCATAAAGCCTTTTTCATTAGACGCAGATCATAAGATTAGCAGTAAAATCAGACAAGCTAAATAAATTAAGCTGTAGCCTGTATATCAATCAAACATCCAGCCCCCTTGAAGATTGTTCTAACTGCAAGGGAGCTTTTCATTATGCACTCTCAATGGTTTTGTTGTTGTTGTTGTTGTTTTTTATGTCCAGTGAGAACCACTAGAAAGGAACTCTACGACTTTTCAATGGCAATTATAAAAACTACATTTCATATGTTGTGTGATTAATGGGGTTGTTACTTTGGCTGAGTTCAGTCTGTTTTAATGTATCAGGGTTTTTCCCTCTGTGGTTTCTCTGGTAAAATGACAACTAGTTCTTGCAAAATGGCATTGAGCCTCTCCTCCAAATGATCAAGGGGAGCAGAAAGAAGGGCCTTGGGTTTTCCAGCTCCGTAAGTACACTTGCTGATTTTTCTTAGGCAGCGACATTTATACTGACAAATGGCCTCATAAAGCCCATAAAGGACAATATTTGCAATTGGGAGATGAGCAGTCCGCATCCTGAAACTGTGCTGCCTAGCTCTTCCCCTTCCCCTGCCTCCCCTTCACAGCGACTAACCCTTTCATATATATATTTAAAGGAAAAAGTAAATACCCTTCTTGTGCTCCTCAGCTGTATTTATTTGCTCCTGGCAGGTTGCCCTGAGGCACCAGAGATGTCTCCAAAGCCTATTTATTTTCATTCTGCCTCCTGCTAGCTAACTTAACAGCAGTGCTAATATGGCCCAGAAAGCTCTGTCAGTCAGCAAGCAAACTGCGAAGGCTTTATGGGCTGTATCAGCATTACACCAGATGCGTGCAGCAAGTAGAAAGAGTCTCAAGAGCTACGGGGACACTGGGTAAAGGTCCAGACAATGCAGGATAGTAGGCAAATCTCTTTAAAAGGAGGTAGGATTTAGTTTTAAAGCTAAATAAATACTGTTGTTAGGTATTTATCACCTTTTGTAGCCAGAAGACTTTTAGACTTTAATTATCCTGATTTAGCAGTGTCAATGAAAAGGGATTTAAGGTGTAGTAGATCACTTTTCATACAGTGTATTTATCCACGTGCTGTTACTCTTTGTCCTGACAGTGGTTTATATTAAATGTCATTCTTGCTATCTCTATTGCCTCATTGTCATATCTGAAACAATGCGCTATTCTCTTCTTTCAATTAAACTGTAACATTGTCTTGTATATTTATGCTAAAGGCAGTGTTTAGAATTTGCTTTCAAATCAGCAGTTTTACAGGGCTTTTCCCAAAGTTGCTCACATTCTCCAATCCTCGGGAAACTGTCTCCTTTGATGTAGATTTATCTTCTCCACCGTGAATTTTAAAAGAGGGTTCAGCAGCCTTAAAGGACGATCCAATGCTTCCGAGCCCTTGCACACATAACAGCTGCACCAAAGGGCCAGCAAGGCTGTTTTGGGACGGCATTGAGTACCAGGAGTCCCTTGGGTGCCATCCTTGCCTTGGCAGTAGTGGTGGGGGCTTGGTCGCAGGTGAAGGGTGTCCTGCCCTGTCCCACTCTCCCACCTGCACCGTGGGATGCTGTTGGCTGGCAAGGTTGAGCTCGTCCTGCTTGTAGAGGATGTAGAGAAGCTGGGACAATGGTGGAGCAGAGGTCTCTGGTGGGAGGCTGGCAGCACCTGTGTGCCAGAGCACATCCCATAGAATGTGATTGCCCTGATACTCAGGATGGAGCTGAAGGGTCACCTTAGCTCACATGAGCTGTCCACTGTCCTCCACATGCTCCGCAACAGGCCTCCGTCTTGTCCTGCTTATCTGTAACCCCTCTGGGGGATCAGAGCTGTCTCTCCTCTGGGCTGGAGGCTGCCTCATCTCCAGCCTCCTGGGAGTGGAAGGCACACGGGTCAGGGACTGTCACAGACATAGGCTGGCAGCGTGGCTAACAAGTTGGTCCGGCCTCAAAAGCAACCCCAAGTCCCGGCAGGCTGTGACCTCCACTCCTCTGCTTCGAGGAGCAGTGCAAGAACTGGGGCAAATCGCCCCCTTTTCCTACAGAAAGAGATGACCCTCCTAGGAAGCTGCATAGCGTTTCTAGAAAGGATGGGCTCCGGCCACTCTCACTGTTCAGAGGTGGACCATGGCTGCTCACACGGCATTGCATGTGACAGAGAGAATTCAGAAACTTGGATGGTGGCAAATTTGGGCACTGTGAAACTAAACAGGGCTCCGTTGATGCCGGTGGCAAGGTACAGGGTATTGTTACTTTGTGAGAAACCTAACATGAACCTATTCATAATGGCTGGCAGACTTACTCTTAATTTTATTTTCAAAGGGTTCTGAAAAAGACTACAAGCTGTGGGTGATTTCAGGAAGAGAAGATGCTCCATACCCTCTTATTGGTAAGTTGTTGACATGGTTTTATTTTTCAATGTTCGCTCATTACTTTTTAGTGCTGAAGGAAGAAAGAAATGTAGAGAATACTGACATGCAGCTTCCTCTTTTTGTTGCTGTTGTTGTTGTTTTCCCTGTTTTTCCTCTTACTTCCCTGTTGCACAAATTTGCCTATTTAGGGAGCTAGTCAGATGCTGATCCTTTGTTTTAAAGAGCAATTGTGTCTGGTTGTGTCATATTCACTAAGAGATGGAAAAAGTTCATTTATTCCTGCACCGTTTTTGCTATTTTCAGCTGCACAAGCCTCAGTCTTTCTACAGAGCCAGCCTCTCCACTCCCCCTCCTCCTCCCCTGGAGCCACTCCAGCTTTACCATATTTCTTCCTACACTTCCATAGCATTGTTTACTCTGCCCCCCTCCTCAGCACAGCTCAGCAGAGTTTTGAGAAATGTTCTGTGCTTCCACCACTCACCTGATCGAAGAGGTACTTTCCAGTCCTGTATTTCTCTTACTGGCTGACAGCTCCCATCTGATTAGGAGCAAACTGTTGCTTATTCACTTTCTAAAATGCTTTTCAAAACATTCCCTCACCAGGAATCAACCCAAAGTTGAGAAGTGATGGGATGGGGTTATTTGATTTTGGCCTGTGGTTCACTGAGAGCAAATCCCTTCCCGTAATTAAGAACCCTTCCCCATAGAAGCCTGGCATTACTCGTGCTATGTAAGAGTTCACAGACAATTAGAGCAAGAAAAAATTGTGGATTTTCTGTTTTCCTCCTGCAAATCTACCTCAGTAAATCTTAGCATTCCTTCTTAAAGCAGCCTTAGCTACAAATGCTTCGCTGGAGTCAGACAACATGAATATTTATAAAATGTCTAACCTGTGCACCTTATAGACAATGCAAGCTGTTTTGTCTTTGAAACGTACCAGACTTTGTCTTGTAGACTGTTATGTGTAGCTTAGTCAGACAAAATCACAGCCATGGTTTTAAATATAGAACCAGAGAGATCAGAAATGGGGAAGACCTTTTTAACTGAGTGACCCTCTCTCACTGCAAATTCAAGGTACAATCTGGAAAAGAAGAATCTGACATTAAACTGATGCAGTTCCTGATATTTACACAAAGGTTTATCAGATAAGGCCAGCTTTTATCGTAGATGCACATCAGAAGCAGAGTTCGACTGTGCTTCAGTTTCACTCTACCTATAACGTCAAATATCGTTTCTTTCACTAACAGCATTCAAGTCTAAGTGCAAGTTAACTAAAACTTCTTAACTTCAGATTTAATACATTTCAACTTCTATGTCTTTAGACAAGTCCAAAAAATATCTTTCTGGTGGCATTTTTGAAAGCTCCTCCTGAAATGAATTGCCTCTGTGTAGTCCCAGAGGATGCTGGTTAATGCAGCACGCAGCTCATCTGCATCAGCCCAGTGATTAACGTTTCCTTCCTGTTCCAGCCTCAGACAGGAACTGCAATTGTGTCTCTTTTGGCTGCGTTGAGGGTGGTTGCACTTACTGTGCAGAGGCAGGGAAGATCACTTTCGCACTGGATTTTTTTGTTTTTGCATGCTCAGCAAAAATTTGACAGATGACTGCTCCCCAAATCCCATTTCTTGCCAGAACCATATGAGAAATCAGTACCTAAACTTTCAGCATTGCAAGCAAAGCAGTAGAAAGAATGAACACTGATTGCAGAAATAGTCACTTGTATCTTTCTGAGGGGCTTTTATGTGATACAGCTGTAATAGGTCTGATTTTACTTTTACATCTGTTTAGCTACACTGAACACAGTAACTCCATATCAGCCAGTGTATGATTTATGCCAGTGTAAACATGCAGAGAAGTGTCAATTCTGAGGTTACTGAGAAATTGCTGCAGGCCAGCATGTAAAATCTGCTTTTCCTCTGAGATAGATGGGAGTTTTGCAAGTCTCCAGCCAATCCAACCCAGATGATGACAATTTCTCTTTGAACAGGACACGAATATCCCTTTGGAATTAAGATAAGCCACATTCGCGACGCTATGCCCCATGGATCGAAGCACTGTGCCTGCCCCAGGCAGCTTCAGGGGTCCTTCCTGACGGAGCAGCTGCCCCAGGAACTGCAGTGCCAGTTCGTGCTGAAGCCGAGCCGCCTGGCCGAGTGCCCGCCGCTGCACGGTATGTCACCCCACTTGCCAGCCTCCTTCATCCAAAGCCAGCCCACATCCTGGCTCTGCTATGGGAAGCCAACACGCTGGGACAGGGGGTGAAAAGTGAAGAGGAGCAGGCAGATGTTCGCTCCAGCTGTGAAGGGATTTTGCTGTGTAGTTCTCCCTGATTTGAGCGTGCTGTTGCACGGGTGCCATTTTTTGTAAGTTATATTTTGACAAGTTGCCTGTCAAGGGGTAGCTCTAAAACCCACAAAAAAAAGGCAAGATCTCTCCCCTGCAATTTTTTGTAAGTCTGTTAGCAGAGCTTCTCCCTGCAGCCCTTGCTGTGCTCTGTAGCAAGGCAGGGTGATTTTGCGGTTCAGGAGTCAAGGCTTCACTTTGGCACAGAATTCCCATGCAATGCTTGGCAACATCCTTTATCTGAACAAGGTGCTGGGGACTACTTGCCTCGTTCCCCGGGGACCCCTCACACAGCACAGCCTGGGCATGAATTTGAGTACCTAGATGAAGTGAGTGAATACAACTTCTTTATTTCAGTTCTCTCTGAGTGAAACAAAGATGGTAATATTTTCTCCTCCCTTTGGCCTTGATCCTGCAAATATATGAGCACCTGCTCTCTGTTTTGCACTCTGTTGTCAATGACACAGTGACTGCTCACTACTCATAAGTAAAACAAATGAGTAGATCTTTACAGGGCTGGAGCATTAGACTATAAACCCTGTATGACAAGATGCATCCCACAGTGTGTTTTTATTGTCCTTAACACGCTATCACACTAAGCTTAATTAGGAACTCTGCCCTAGCTCACCATTAATGACTATATACTAATAAAAATAATATGTCGGCACTCTGTTATAATATGCAAGCCCCAATAGCTGAGATCTCCCACAATGTATGAGTAGAATCCATTTGTAATGTTTTTAGAAATTAAATATAGCAAGGCTGTATCTGTGCCTATTACATATTATTCCGGAAATTGATTGCATTTTATATAAATTAATTTCCTTTCCACACTCCTTCATCCCCCCCCTCCCCAGTAATTTGTATCATATATTACTTCACGGCATATTTCAAGAATGAGGCAATCTAGCAAAGGGGTGTAATTAGGTTTACAGGCCCCGCTTGGCAGCTGACATTGACTGGCAAGAGAAAATAGGAATGCAAATCAGGCCTGCAAAGCCCTAATGCAGATGTGTTGTCAGCGGCGCGGTACAGGCTGCGGGAGGGGAGGCCAGGCTGGCGCTGGGGCAGCAGATGCCCGGGGCAGCCTGCAAGTCATGCGCAGGGACGGGGCTCCGCGGGAGGAGGAGAGGCTCTAGTCTCTTTGCCTTTTCCGCTTTCGTCCTTGGTTGACAGAACCTTTTCAAGTGATGCATAGGCGTGGCTGCTTGCAAACCAGATTGATTATCTTGCTGTTCGTTGTGCTCTTCCCACATCCTTCTCACCTATTTTGGTTTTGGAAAATGGCAAAGGGTATCTATGTGCAAGCCAAGGCTGTGATCTGGTTTTGGTTTGTCTTCTAATCAGCAAGCCAAGAACTGTGGTATTGTTGGTGGCCACTAGGCACAACACCACATACAGGGCAATTTACAGGGAGAAGGGTCTGTGAGCCCACACTTTGCTGCCCACGTGCTGTGTAACCCTCCCTCCCTCCCTCCAGAGAAATCCATCCCAGACTGAGACAAGAGAGGGCTTACCTGCTCCTCAAGAAGTGATTCCTATCCTGGTGGTGGGATTTACCTGAGCACTGAGATTATTCTGTTTATTTTTCCTTAAAACGCAATAAAATCAGCTTCTTGGGAACTGAGTTTGAACGGCATCTCCACCAAAGCTCTCAGCTGATGTCTGTAACCATCTCTCATTGTACCCCTCGTGCAGACGTGGCGTGTACCCTTGGCGAAGTCAGAAGCGTAAGATTTTTAACCAAATGCTACCCTGGCCAAGGTCAAGCATTGGTGAGGCCAAACAGCTGTGTGCCAGCCAGCCTGTCCTCCATCTCCTCCCACCCCATGGCCATAACCGGCAGCACGCCAGACCCCATGGCAGTGGTATCACTGGGCTGGATGCCCTGTCCTGGAGGCAGCAAGGGGAAGCTGCCCAGCTGTACCAGCGTGCGCCATGTCAGGCAGCCGTGTAGGTGTTGACAGGCAGACACAACTGACAACTGGCTGTCATGTGAGATAAGAAGCTGTGTGGACACCAGCTGTGTTGTTATAGTTGCATCAGCTGTACTGGCAGTACGGCTGAAAAATGTGCAGGAGAATTTACTGTGTGGAGGAACTGCAGTGTTTCTCTCCTGCAGCCTTTCGGCACATAACAGGAACAGCCACCTAACCATTAAACATAACCATTAAGTCATGCTTATGAGCATATGTCTAAAAAATATTGTAAATACTGATTTGCCTGAAGTTTAACTTGGAAGAACTGACTGCTGTCAGTGGCTCATCTGTCATCCAAATTATTATTTAATCGTCTGTTAAAAGAGAAAGCAATATTTCAGCACGTAGGTCTCAATACAGGAAGGAGGTCTTTGAAAACTGTTTGAAAGGGATTTGGTCAGAAAGGACACTGTTTTTAAATAGATCTGAGGTTTTCTTGGGAAGTTTCTGGTTAGTCTGTGAGAAGAGGAAATGGCACTTGTGTGGCTGGGACACTACCAATGAAAAGACTGAATTCCCTGCATATAAAGTATGAGTAGAATTGATCCCTAGGCAGATGGCTGCTGTTGTGAGCTCTGAGAAAGATCTGCAACCAAAGTAGTGTTGCTTTTTTTCTGATTCTGGGCTAGAATAATCCACCATAGCAAGGCCTGGAGTGCAGCGCTGGTGTTTCCGTGTGGAAGTTCTGTCTTCTGCAGAGCGATAATCTGCATCTGTCTTGGCTGAGAGGAGCCTGGATGCCTAATGTAACTTTGCACAGGTTCAAGAAAAAAGTGTACGTCCTCCCCTTCTGATCTGCTCTTTACCCTGACACTTCTGAATCCCCTTTGAAACAGGGATAGGAAACGGATGAGTTCTGTTACTCAGTGAGTGTTGATTTTGTAAGTGAGGTGGCATTTCATTGCTGTGCATTTGTTGTTGGTTTCTGTCCTGGTATGCTGAAGAACACTGATTAAGATTTCCCTCCTGTCTCAGAAGAGCTGCGTTTAATCACAATTACCCCTTGCTCACCTCGTCTGTCTGAGCCTTGGCTTTCACAAGTGGAGCAAACAGTAAGAGACTAAGAAAAATTCCTTATTTTAAGACCTTTTTTTTCTTCTCTATTATTCCTTGCTCTCCAAAATAGGATCTCTCCTTAATTTTTGCTTCTGCTGAGATCTACAGGGCTGCCAGAAAAAAACCACCAAAATGTATTTGCGATTGTGTGACTAGAACTGCAAGTGAAGCAAACCATAGTCACGTGCTAATATCCTGCTCATCTGAAAGAAAAAATCTTGTTTTGAAAGTTATTCTTAGTTATGTTCTCCCAAAACATGACATGTCAAAAAAAGCCTTAGACATTGCCAAGCTTATATTTCCAGAAGCTTTGGACTGCTTAAAATGTATATTCTCATTATTTTTTATGAAAAGAATTTTTCATCAGTCTTTAGTATTCGTATGTTCACATTTTGAGTTAAACTGTAACTTTTCGTCCTGTAAACCTCTAATGAAAAGACTTCCACCTATTCCCAAAGGGAGCATGATCTTCCAGAATGGAATGATGTATAACAAAAATCACTATATGGGCTAAAAAATGTGTGTAGTGAAGTATAGGAGAGAAAAATCTGGCATTATACTAAAATCTATACTTCTGCAAGCCTTGTTTCTACCCTCTGCCCTCCGCAACAGCAGAAAGCAGAATGTTTGACCAGGTGAAAGAACCAGCTGATAGAAAGGTGCATAGGGTAGGTGAGCAACTGAATCATAGCTGAGTGGCTTTGAAGACTTCTAGAAAAGGAAAAATATATTGAAATAAGCTTTTCCCAGTTAGCACTTTCATTGTAAATTGCCTCAACCCACCCTTAACAGTTGTCCATGCTGTTAAGAAGCATTTAACTCGATGATGTTGAGAGAGGTCATATAAAAAAGACCTGTTAAGACCCTTTTTGTGTCTTAACATCAGTATTTCCTTCTCTATGCACTGCAAATAAGAGCTTCAATTAGTGGTGCTCTTTAGCTGTCTCATGAAATACACTAAAATAAATGAAGACAAACGGAGCCCATCAGCGCGTTTGCAGCATGCTGAAATGCCATCTGGAAAGTGTTGATCAAAGGGCAGGCACCATCCCTGAACAATGGTCAGTAATGATATGCTAGTTCTGCAGAGAAGAGAGCAAAGGTGGCAGCTTCTCCTGGTCTGAAAATGTCTCACCCAGTAGTGGATTCTCTGGTGTTACTTGTGGGGAGAACGGGTGCTCTCCCACATTGCCAGGAGAACTAGGTTGCCTCTGGACGGTCAGCCAAGGTGAGGGCAATGATGTTTATTTATTAATTTTTTCCAAAGACGGTGTGTGGTTCACACCTGTGGGTGGGAAATGAGTCTTTGAGTACAGGCCAGCTCCACGTGTAGTCACCAGGCTGAGGTTTGCCATCCTGCACTGAGCGGTAAGTGCTGACACTGTGGTCCAGCCATGCAGCGCAGATCTTGGTGATCCTCTTAAGAGTGTGGGCAGGGCAGCACAGTCTCCACACACACACACACAGGTATGCACGTGGTGGATTAGGCTGAGCTGGATGCCAAGGAGTTGGTTGAGTTCATGACATTTTTTCCTTTGAAAACATAGCAACCACCGCAAAACAAATACTAGAATTAGAATTGAAATGCATTTCTTCTAATAAACACCTCTCTCTTTTCCCAGACTTAAGCCAAAAGTCATTTAAAAGGAAAAGATCTATCATAAATTGGGCTTTTTGGCGTGGCCCAGGCACTCACTTGGACAATGCACCCCTCTCCTCAACATCTGCTGCTCCTGGGAAGCTCTTTGGCCTCTTGCTAACAGCCATCTGTGAGGATGACAACCTGCCCAAACCTCTTTTGGTGAGTCCCAGGCTCAGGGCTGGCTCTTAGAGTGGTGGAATTTCTTTGTGTAGTAAATGAGAGCATGGGGATGCTGTGTAAATGGGACGCTAAAATTACTCAAGCAGAGAAACCAGCAGGAAACCTCATTGATGGTTCTCAGCAAGAACTTTGGTTTTTAACATGTGCTGTGGTCAGGCCTGGTTAATACCAGATAGCTTGAGAAGTATGTGATAGGTCGACTGCTCTGGGCTGTTGCTTCTTTATAGCCCATGCTATAAGGCTGGTTCCCTAATCATCACTTACGCGGTGTAAATACCCACCATGTTCAGGCATACTTTTTAAACCACTTCCAAGGTCTCTGTAAAATCCCCAACTCCAAGCAGGTTGTGTCTGCTGTCCAGCACAGACAGCCTATGCTTGTATAGAAATGCCACCTGCCCTTACACAGACAATTTCAGAGCCTTTCTTGGAGGCATCCCAGGGCAGGCAAGCACTCTGGTTCCTCGTTTTTGATCTGATTCACCACTGCAAAAATGGTTGGGATGGCTGGAGGTTGCAGGAACACCTCAGCATCTTTTCAACCTGTGTCAAGCGAGCACTAGTGCTGTGGGTGCTCTCAAAACTCTCTCTCTGCCCAGTCCAGGGACATGAGAAATGTTGTCCTAGAGACCATCCTAGGCACAATTAAAGTAGGTGTGTGGCATTTTTGGTCAGGAGGGTTTCCTGATAACTGTCCTGTTGTTGAAGCAGCAATTGAAATGTTTGTGGAGAGGGAGGGAATAGTGCCCACCATGAGTCCTGCAGGATTGGGCCCCTCTGACTTCCAGCTCGAACAACTTGCCAGAACCCCACTGAAATCAGTGGGGTGACATCAGTTTACAGTGACAGATGGTTTGTCTCCAAAGCTTGTTGTTTGATGTGCTGCTTTACCATTGCCTGAATAGTGACTCATACCAGGACTTTTTGAGTCTTTTAATAGTGAGCGTTTGTTATTTTCTTTTGAGGGGGAAGTGTGCATTTTTATCATTTAGGTTATTTAAATAAGTCCTCCAGAGATGGACTCTGTAAGAAACTAGTGTCTCTTTCTCTCCATTTGAGAGAGGAGCCAATGCTGCATTTTGGAAATTTCTCCAAAACATAAGTATTAAGAAATTTATATCTAAGTTATATCTAACTTATATCTAAGTGACTAAGTATAGAATCAGAGCTTGGTAGACTGTGTGGTTTGAATCTTAAAACTCTATGTTTATGCCCAAAATATAACTTGCTTTTGATTTCATGCAGCATCTCTGGAGAATGGAAAATTGCATCTGAGGTACTGTGTGGGATTTACCTGCAAGAGAAGGGAAATATCAGGGATGAATGCTGCAGGCATGTTTGATATCTCTGCTGCAAAGCTCTACACTTGCTTTCACAGCTGAAGGGCTCTCTTTTAGGCATTGCCACACTGAATTGTCTTACACCATTAGCTTTGTCCATGTAATTTTTTTGGATTTATTACTTCAAGAGGGCCTTTCCAGTTCTATATTGTGGGTATTTTATTCAAAATATATTTTAAAGGTATTTGTTCATGCACTGGGACTCAGGCTGTTTTGACAGCAGAGCTGCAAGTTGCTGCAAAGAAAATGCAAATGCTGACACAAGTTCTGCTGCCATGAAAAGTGGTCCTCTGAAGTGTCTGCTCATACATGAGTGGCTTTCTACTTCTGCAGGAGTGAGGAAAAACGTTAAGAAAGTACAGATTAAGGAAATAGTTTCCATTAGGAATATCTGCATTGCTGTGTGTCAGGAAGACCTACCTTATAGCCCAGACTCTGAAAGAAGCCAAAAGCTGCTGCTTAGCCATTACTGTTAAAGTAACTTGGTTTAATGATGACAGACTGTCTCCCAGAGTCCCTTTTCTCACCATTCCTTTTGATAACTTGGTCCTCAGACCACTGTGTGCATGCACATAATTACAGAAACTGTCTGCACGCATTTTCCCTCAGAAGAGACAAATATTACAAATCCCACATTGCTTGGAACAGGTCTGTGGAGAGGTAATCAGCATGTCTGAGAGATGACCCAAAGGATTCTGTGGAGAATTAAACAGCTGGGAAATATTGTGTACATATTACCTTGGGAGAGGTCTCTGATTTGAGCATTTCCTTTTCTGCTCATTTTCCTCTTATTTAGCAGAAGAAATCAGACCCTCCTATTATTTTAAAAGCTGGGCAGAAATCTGCTTCTCTTCGTTGAGCTGCTTGCAGGATGCAATACCACTCACAAGCAGAAGGGGCAAAATCCAACTGTGATCTGATGTAGAAGTGCAGATGGATATTAACAAAAGAAGTGCTTTCCAGCTTGGATAGAATCTCCTTTTTTCAGACATCAGGCTGGTCAGTTGGAACAGAAGTCTTCGTCTCTGGTTGGTGATGATATTGAACACATTGATGGGTAGGGAGGATTTTATATCTTCCTACAAAGGGCGCTGCACTAGGTAGACGATAGGCTTGTCCCATACCACAGTGTTTATTTATCTCAATAACTTGGCTAAAACTTGTACAGATCCTGGAAGAGATCATGTATAAGGTTTGTGCTCAGCTGTGGTGGCACAGTGTTTTTCAAGGGACATTTTCCAAAATTACTTCCACAGACCATAGCTTTGCTGTGCGGTTTGGCATGGCCTGGAGGGTGAGCCTTGACTTGTGTTTGACTTGCAAGCTTTTTGAGGACTCAGAGGTTCTCACCTGTGACAAAAGTGGTAAAACCACATTTCAATGGTACTGGACAATAAAATATGTTTCTGAGAAAGCCTCTCTGCCTTTTGATTTTGTTTAGGACATGCTTTCTCTCCTTTACCAAGAGGGTCCTTCCACTGAGGGTATTTTCAGACGCTCTGGAAGTGCAAAAACCTGTAAAGAGCTCAAGGAGAAGCTTGATTCAGGCGCCGAAGTGGACTTAGCCTGTGAATCCATATTTGTGACAGCATCTTTGTTTAAGGTATGTGAAGAACATTCCTTTCCCCCTTTCTAGGTGAGAGCAGCACAGATCTTGGACACAAACAAGTAGGACTTTTCACCAGGGGCAAGCCCAGAGAGGACTTGGTAGGCTGAATTAAGAAGAATGGCCTGGTACATTAACGTGAGGATCTCCAAAGGAGGCTACCACTGAATTAGGATGGGGAAGAGGACTGGTCAGCTTGTTTTGTTGCCAGCTTTCCTGAGGTCTCAGTTAAACCTGGTCCTGTAACTCTCTTAATCTCTCCTTAAAGTCAATGAAATACTAGAAAGGCAGATTTGCAGACCTGTTTCTTCATTCATCAGTAATACCTTACACTACAGACCCTTGTGAACATACAGTGTTGCCCAAAATATTTGGGTTAATTCTCCCATGGATTATCTTTTCTTACAAACTTGTGTGTTTAAGAACAATGTTGCTTGCACAAAAAGCATTGCAAGCCATCAGTAAAATATCAGCTACAAGGAGCATATTTCTTTTCACATTTTATTATGATGCATCTGTTTATGTATAGTTTTTAGCTTAAAAGAAATTGTAATCTCCATTCTCAAGCAAGCATTGCTTTGGAGGAATATTTTTATAACAGAAAACCATTCCTCTTGCTGCCACTTGAGATGTTTGCATGGATGAGACTCACACTGTTGTGTTCCTGATGGTGGGTTTAGGACATGGATGTAAGAGCATGGGGGCAGTCACCACATAAGAGGAAATGTGTTATTCATAAGCACCATTACTTCCCGTACCCTAGCTTGTTTGGGAAGCTGGGATTTGGGCTGCAACAGTTTGCCTGCCAGTAGTTGAAGTATTTGGAGAAAGGAGCAGGAAGACTATCCCTGACTAGTATAACTACTCCATTATCAAAAGGGACTGTGCTCAGTGGAAGGCAGGCAGGGATGCCTTGGAGTGCTTATGGTCTGGTGGTGTTGAAGGTTGTCAGCTGAGGAGAATAAACGGTGGCTACAGATGAATTCAAGTGATAAGTAAAGGCAGACATTATACAGTATCAAAATAACTTGCCCCACTGCAGGTTTTTTTTTAGTTCAGCAATAGCAGATGAAGCATGCCAATACCTCTATTTTTGTAGGAAAAGGTGAGGACAGGTCAGGAAAATATTCACTTTTAGCATAATCCAAAGTACTTCTTTATCTCAGATGATTTTTTGCTGGTTTTGGTTGCTGTGTGGATCAAGATGCTTGTCAGCTAGTGCTGTTCCACTGATACATCCTCTTGTATCTGCATAGCTTATTCCTGTTACCTCCCACACTCCAGAACAGCTGTTCACGTTTTCTTCTTCTTTTCTCTGGATAAGGATTTTCTTCGCAACATCCCAGGCAGCATTTTGTCATCCCAACTCTGTGATAAGTGGGTCTCTGTGATGGATCAAGGAAACAATGAAGAGAAGATAAAAAGCATCCAAAGGTAGAGTTACTTATATTCTCTGTATTCTCTTCCTGTAAAATTATATCCCAGAATGCAGAATCCCAAACGTTCAAGTTACAGCCTGCAATTAAAAAACCACAACTTTAAATAGATGCTAAAAATATCTTTGTATATGACAGAGCATTTAAACTTACATATATATTTAAGAGAGAGCCTGTGTGGGGCAAATTTCTGACTCATTTTGTCATACTTTTCTGCCTTTTGTGGATGCCAGTAAATAAATGAAATATCCTTTCGTGAAAAAATATTTATAATTTGTATAAATATGCTGTCCAAGACCTGGATTTCTGCCTGATACCAAAGCCAGAGTCATCCACAGGGAACCTGGGGGTCCTGGGTGAAATGGCAGCTGAAATCAGTTCCTCATATTTTCCCCCTCATTCATCTCAAATTTTAGTGACCGTTTTGAAGCCAAGATGGAATTATAAATGAAACACTGGAGCATAGTGACAAGGGAAGCCTCCATACTTGCAGGTGATATAAAACAGAAAGTGGGCAAAGTTTATGTCATGGGAAACAGAGCTTTGTACACTAGCTGACCTCGTGCATACTTACATACATACGTACGTACCTATGGCAAGTTGATGGTGGGTAGTGACAATTGAACTGTTTGGTTAAGTGAATGGTGAACTATCAGGCAACTGAGGTGAAATACAGTTTCATGTCATACATTGCACGTGGTTCATTAGTCTGACAGACTGTAACTTTAATTATCTGTTAGGGTATTTTGTGGCATCCCAGGAAACTGTTCAGAGATGGGCTATAGTGAGGGAAAGCAGCTGAGCAAGAACGCCTCTTTGACACGCTACCTGCTTGAATTAGTGGACCATGTTACCCTGTTCCTGTATTTTCATTATCTTGACTTGTGTGTATCTAAGGAAAGTGTTATCTTTAAGGCTTCTATTTTTTCCAGTCACTAATTTGAAGAATTGCATTTGTATATGCTTTCAGGTTAATAGAGCAGCTCCCCAGAGCTAATGTTGTTCTCCTACGTTACATCTTTGGAGTACTACATGGTATAGAAATGCGATCTGAAGAGAACCAGATGAACGCGTTTAATCTAGCTATCTGCATTGCGCCTAGCCTGCTCTGGCCTCCTGTTTCCTCCACTCCTGATATAGAAAGTGAATTCACAAAAAAGGTAGGAAACATTGCAATGTAGTAGGCAAAAATAACCATCTTCCTGTTCAAACAGTCTGTTGGTTACAAATGTAAAAATAGTCAGTGCCTCTTCAGATCAGTACCTGTCCTCTTACCAGGGCTCCAGAAAGGTTCATCAATCCATTCTTGCAATCTGCCTGGGAGAAGGGAGAGAGTTCAAAAAGACATACCTAGTGCATTAGCAGAGGACTTCTGTCACCAAAAAGATCTCCAGTTGTTGTAATGTTGAACAGGACAGAGTAAAAATGGAAAAGATGTATGCAAGAAGGCCAGCAGTATTTGGACCCTAAGCAAGGGTAGAAAGGGACATAAATGGGAGAGACGACTGCAAAAGGTAGCAGGGAAAGAGATAAGGGGGGATGAATGCCATCTACCAGCTACTACTTTGCTGAAGAAGATGGAATTTGGTGTGATGTGGGAAACGTTTGGTAAAAACAATTCTAGAGACCAGGTGTAACAGGAAAGATGGGATGATGCTTCAGGAGGTGCCACCTTGCTCTCCCTGGCTTCCGCTGTTCACCCTGCGGAGCCACATCCCTACATGCCCAGGCTCAGTGTGCCCGGGAGAGCTCACAGGGATAGCTCATGGCAAGAGCCCCAGGCTGGGCCACCACAGGAACGTCTGCCACAGGTCTTCAGGGGTAAGCCTTTCCATTTAGGCTGTTTTAAACAGGGCATTTCATGGATGGCAGTTTGCTCATGTTCTTTGTCTGTATGGTGAGTTTGCCCTGAATGTAATAATGCAGGATGTGACAGGACATCTCTCTCCCATTGCTTTGTTACAGATTTCTAGTCTGGTGCAGTTCCTCACGGAGAATTGCTGCAGAATTTTTGGAGAGGAGATTAACACCCTCTTTGGAGAAATACTGATGACATGCAAGAGAGAAAATGGCTCAGGTAACACAGATGATGTTTTGATCCTATTAGCTAAACCCAGCCAGACAAAAGATCAAGTATAGTCCATGGAAGGATGCTATTCCGCCTTCACATGGTGTTCCCAGATACTGCTGTTGTCTTTTCCTTACCCAGAGTGTTGGTTATAGTCAATGAGTCAACTTACCACAGAACTAGACCATATCGCAAAGTGATTTCCCATAGAATCCCTTGCTCCT
>VXAL01009892.1:419104-442384 GCA_013399475.1 Chauna torquata
AAAGAAAGAAAGAAAAAGAATCTGGAGGAAGTTTTATCTCAAATAGAGAATTTGTGTCCCAGCATGTCTTCTCAGAATATCAGAAAGTCAGCGATCAACAACAATGGTTATAATACAGTTGCCACATTATTATATTAGGGCTGAAGGTATCATTTATTATCAAAAGAGAGAGATCTCCAGATTTTTAATGTGACAGGCAGATTTTGCTCCTAGCACGGAAAAGTCATTGAACAGGGGATTGAAAATGTCCAACAGAGTGGTTAGCTGATATGCAGCATGTTCCAGAATATCATTAAAACTCTTTTCTGTCCAGCCCTGTAATAGCATTGATTTTGACTGGAGATTCAGGTGTCTCCTTAAAATATTTCTAAAGCTGCATTTCTGTAAAATAAATTTTGGCACAACTGGCCTACATTGAAAGTTGTAATGGGACTTGCTCTAGCATGTCAGACTGACTCAGTGTTGCTGTGCAAAACTCCTCATTCACTGCCTCCAGTGGAATTTGGTGAAATTTGGCAAAGTTTGGCCTGTCCCTCTCCGCAGGAGTAGAATAACATGGAATGTGGCTGAATGGCTGGGCCCAGAGGGTAGTGGTTAGTGGTGCAATGTCTAGTTGCATTCCAGTAATGAATGGAGTACCCCAAGGGTGAGTCAATACTTGGTCCAGACTGGTTTAACATCTTCATTAATGATCTGGACAGTGGGGTAGAGTGCACCCTCAGTAAATTTGTGGACAACATGAAACTGAGGTGAGTAGCTGACTGACCAGGGGGGTGTGCAGGCATCCAGAGGGTCCTCAACAGGCTGGAGAGGTGGGCTGACAGGAACCTCACGGAGTTCAACAAGGAAAAGTGCAGAGTCCTGCACCTGGGGACGAACAACCCCAGGCACTAGTACATGCTGAGGGCCACCTAGCTGGAAAGCAGCTCTGCAGAAAAGGCCCTGGGGGTCCTGGTGGACATGAAGCTGAACATGAGCCAGCAGTGTTCTTTGCCGCTAAGAAGACTACCGATATTCTTGGCTGCATCAGGCAAAGTATTGCCAGGAGGTCAAGAGAGGCGATCCTTCCCCTCTATTCAGCATCAGTGAGGACACATCTGGAGTGCTGGGTCCAGTTCAGGGCTCCCCAGTACCAGAGAGACATGGACGTACTGGAGAGAGCCCAACACAGGGCCACCAAGATGATGAAGGGACTGGAGCACCTCTCCTGTGAGGAGAGGCTGAGAGAGCTGGGACTGCTCAGCCTGGAGAAGAGGAGGCTCAGGGGGATCCCATCAATGTCTATAAATCCCTGAAGGGAGGGTGCACAGGGGATGGAGCCAGGCTCTTCTCAGTGGTGCCCAGGGACAGGACAAGAGGCAGTGGGCACAAACTGGAACACAGGAGGTTCCCTCTGAGCATCAGGAAGCGCTTCTGTGCTGTGCAGGTGAGGGAGCACTGGCCCAGGTTGCCCAGAGAGGCTGTGGAGTCTCCCTACTTGAAGATCTTCCAAAGCCACCTGGACATGGTCCTGGGCAATCTGCTCTGGGTGTCCCTGCTTGAGCAGGGGATTGGACCAGTTGACCTCCAGAGGTCCCTTCCAACCTCAATCATTCTGTGATTCTCTGATCTGCTGCCTTGCTGTGCTGGGACTGAGAGCTCAGAGCTGCAGTAGGTTGCGGTAGCTGAGCAAGTTTTCAGGCAGGCACTGAGGCATGGTAACTGCCCATGCTTGAACTCAGTCTGCTGCAGATGTGAGATAAGTCCACTTAGCGTAGCCCTGAGCAAAAGAGATTTAATGTAATTCCAATTATCGCGTATATGGAACGGTGCAGGTGTGCATGGCTCAGCTGAAATGAGGCGACTGTTTAAACAGACTAGAACTTTCTTCATAGTGTTGCTCTTAAAAATATTGTAATTTCTGGAAGACCATAAAAGCATGAAGTATGCCCTGTTTTCTTCATTTTCTAGAAGAGGGAAAGAAAGGTTAAATGATGTTTTCACTGTTCAGTAACAAAAAGAAGCATTCGATATAGTGGCTGATTTAATATTCTGTATATAAATTATTGTTCACAGCTGGATTATTTACTGCTGAAGTACTCACTTAAAAACATGAAAAAACCTCACCCTTACTTGTCCCATTATCCAATGTTTCTTGACTGAACTGCAACTTAGCACTCATTTCAATTTTTCCATTTCAAATTTAGACAGTATTTATTTCTGAAATTGCTGACATTTCTGTTTGAAGAGACTTTAAATGGCAAATGCTCCTAAAAGTAAATGATACTCCCCCCAAAAATACTTCCCCCAAAAACAGTTTCAGATCCTGTTCTGTTCAATGTCAATGTCACTGACATGCTAACACCTAGTTTGTCCTTGCAGATGTGGCTTCCCTCCATCTGAATGACTCTTCCTACGACAGCCTGGAAAATGAAGCGAACGATGAAGCTGACTCCTCTTCCAGCGACTGGATTAAGAACCGAGATCAGGATAACAGAAGCAGGGAGTCTGTCTTCACCCTGAGCGACGGTGATTCAGAGCAGACAGAGGTAGATGAAATCCAAAGTAAAACCAAATCGAAACAGTTGACAATTTCTGTTGATGTACACTGTAAGTTTTCATCACAAGAAAACTCAGAGAAGGAGTCTCTCTGCTCCAGTGCATTGGGCTTCTCTTCAGCAGCTACCTCAGGTGTCCTCAAAACCTTGAGGAGACACAGGCGCTCCTCAGAGCCTGCAATCGGCCTCCTTGCCCCCAGCTCTGCCCATATTGGCGATGGTCACGAGAAGGCAGCACGCAAAGCCAGCTGTGACGTTGTCCTGTCTCACGAAGATGAAGACTATCTCCGTCAGCTTCGGTCATTGCAGATGGAAGGGCAAAAGCTTATCAATCAGAGCTTGATTATAGGGATTAACGTTGGTAAAAGTGACAACACAAACCAAAATTTTGAAAAGAAAGACTTGTCCGATTGCCTCCTGCCTCCAATGCCAGAGGGATTAAATATTTGCTCAGGATTTAGCTCTTCTAGCCTGTCTTCTCCTGGGACATCTCCATCTGTGTCATCAATGAGCTCCTTGGACAGTGCTTTCTCTCAGTTTTCAGACCAGTCTGTGTTTACCCCAACTGAAACCTCCTCCCCTTTTGATATCAGCACTTTCCAATCGGTAAAGAAAGATGAAGAGACTGCTGCTGAAGCGGCTGATGACTATTTGGTTACACCCACCAGGGTGCCACCATCTCCACAACCTACCGAGGCTTTGGCTGAGGCGGGCTTGGTGGAGCCCAACAGCAGGCCAGCACCCCTGAAACCTGCTGAAGGAGTCGATGGCTATTTGATTAAGCCTGACATTCAGCCATTACCTCTGAAAGTCATAGGAAGAGAAAGACTTCATGATCCAAGATCAAAGAGGAGGTCTAGAAGAGCATTACAGCAATCCAAAGTTTGAAGAGACTGACCAAAGCTTTTTTGCGGAGGAATCTTAACACTTAAAATAAACACCATAAAGAAAATGCCTTTGGTGTTAATGTGTGTTCATTTTAAGTTTAATATCCAGGTTGTTCAAATTTAATTGAGCAGTCCCTGAATTCATGGGTTTTCTTTTTTAGGAAACTGTTAATGTTCCCACATAAAGCTTTGCAAGAATATTGTAAGAATAATAAAAATTGCTAAAGCCAAGCAAACAGAAACCTCCTGAAAATCTGACAAGGTCCCAGGAACTAAGAGAAGTGCCCTGTTCTCTGAGCCTCTCTGGGCAGCAGGGTTCCTGCTGGGAATCTCCCCTTGACCACTTGTGTGTTGAGCCTTGCGGATGTGAGTCCCAGTCCTTTGTGGTTTTGATGTAGCGTGCAAAGTCAGCATAGATTCCGTAACTGTGGTATTATACTACTGTTCTGAAACTGATAGGTATTACCTTCATTGTCCTCCAAGGAATAAGTGTATTGTTTTCTGTATGTTTCTAAGGTATGTTCAATAGATGTAGCTTTTTCTTTCACACTGCAAAAGAGAGAAAAAAATAAGCTCAAAAATATGTAAAGATAAATGCTGAAGCTTGTAACTAACACCTCCCAACTCTGTGTTTCATTTATTGTGCTTCATTGGCTGTTCTGTTCATGTTTAAGTTGTGAATAGTTTAACATTGCTGTAAATGGCATTATATATTATTGCAAGCAGAACACGTAATTTTATTATGCAGCATCTAAAACATCATATAATATATTAAAAGTAATGCATTATCTAAATGCTTTGAGTTTGTATAATATATCCTGATAAATTTTGCTATTATATATGTTCTGAAAAAAATGTGTATTTTTGTACTTGCAAAAACTGCTGCTAATTTTATGAGTTCTGTTTTGTTGTTACAGCACTGGTACTGATGTGTTTGCATTCAATGCTATATATTAAATATTATTTGTTATGTCATAAACAATTCAGTTTACATTCTTTGTAATATTTTCAGGTGTTTTTTATAGTTCTACAAGCTATTGCTGAAGCAAAAGTCCCAGTGATGCCACTGCGAATCTTGCCTGAGGAAGGACTGCAGCATTTTTCCTCCTCTTTGGGTGGTACCATTGATACTGTATGTCATCATGCTGTTAATTTTTGTAAATTTTGGAGGTATTCAAACAAGAATTCCTATGCTTTTGTTCTTCATCTAGAGAGAGGAGGGTGTTTTCAGCTAATGTAATGCTGTTAACAGTATGAAGGTGCAGAGAGAGATTTTCAGGTAATAGATATTAGGGTTGGGACAAAGGAAGTGGAGGGAGCAAGATTTATTCTTTAACATTAGCAGGAGTATAGAGAAGGCAAGAAGGAATAGCAGGGTTAAACTAAACATCTGTGCTTCTGAAATTGCATAAATTTATTAATTATTTTTCCATTTTCAAAAGCCCTCCCCCACTCCAGTTAATTCTGGCCAGTACTGGAGTTTCAGATCCTGTTCTGTTCAACTACACCCTGGTGCTTATACTCCTAAATCGTTCAGCATTTCTGAAAAAATATAAACACTCGCCAGTGCTCTAAGCCATTTCCAAGTATTATCAGTGTAAAAAGATTTCTAGCCCTGTATCAGACAGAGTGGATTATCTGCAACAGATTCGGGGCGGGGGTTAACGTGAAAATACAGAATCAGAGACTTACTATTTGGGGCTCTAATCCTGCAAATGGTTGTATCAGTGGCCAGAGAGGCATTTGTAGAGATCTGCGGAATGCAATAAAGTATCATGCACTTGATACTATACCAGCACCTATAATTGTTTACAAGCTCAAATGCTTCACTGCAAATTCTCTTTTTTTTTTTTTTTTTGCATTTTTCGTATTTAGCTATTTTAATAAAAATGGTAATATGCAGAATCTGACAGTCACCTTCCAAAGGTAAAACCTTTTGTGTGTATTTTGAGACCCATCATCTAATAGCTCTACGTATGCACCTCCTTTAAAACAAAAAATGATGCTATTTTGAAATAAAACAGCTACTCTGCATTTCTTCTCAAAATGGCAAAAAGCATATTGCCATGCTGCCAAGATTACATCAAGTAGCAAATGCTGATTCATTGCAACAATAATAAAGCTTTAAAAAAATCTCTAGTCTCTACAATATAAATGTTCTGTCCTACAAATGATACCTTCCAGCAAGTCATTTATCTATGCTAGTCTGAAGGAAAAGTATATCCAAGAGTGCTTCGATGTGAAACAAATTATGTGTCTGCTTTTGAGCTGTAGCTAAAGCTAGAGTGCTTTCAAATTTAAACATATGGTGAACAAGCTGGATGTAGACCCAGTACAATTTAAAATGCACTCCTGTCTTGAAAGACATACACCCTGCTGCTGCACGAGGCTTATTCTGTGACAGTCACAAAAACAAGCGCTAATGGAGAAGATCACTGTCTGCAATGCTTGCTAAAGGAATTAAATGCTGTAAAGATCCAAAATGGATTGTACCGAACCTTTTCAGAGCATCAGATGCGACCTTGAGGACTCCGATATGCAGCGGCTCCAGGTGTGCTATTGCTGGGGAGACAACACCAGTGTACCGGGGTCCCTGCTGCTCTTCCCCTTGAGCACCCCAGAGGGCTGGGACGAGATCTCAGGTCTGGCGAATATTAAAAAGAAAATGTTGAAAAATTCAAAACTTTTAAAATGACACTGCTTATGGCTTGTGAAAATCTTTGGCTAAGGTTGGCCTTTCAGCCCCGGGGGCTGACACTGGTCCATGCCCAGGACCCTGCCCGGTCTCTGCAGGACACATCTTCCCAAGCCACCGGCCTCCCGCGGCTGGCAGTGGAGGGGGTTGCTTTGGAGGATATGCCTGAGTTCTAGTGACAAATGGTAGGTGAGATGTTTCCAAAATGTTTTTTTCTTTCCTGCAGCAGCAATGCCTCGCAGAAAAATAAATAAACAAATAAAAAGTAATAGAGAAGAAACAGTGGCAATGACTCCCCACCCACTGCTGTCAAGAACATAAAATGAAGCAGAATGACAAATGACCTCTCTCACCTGGACTTTCTGTCCCACAGGGGTTTGTGATCTTGTACTTGATGAGCATCCCGCCTGTTTCACAAGTACTAGCCGCCTTGCCTTTTGGGTGGTTTCAGAGATTAATATAATGTAAATTTAGGGCATTTTTTTCTCATCCTACATTGAAAGATTTTGACTTTGTTTTTGGCCCTAGTAAAAGACCTATGTGCCTGAATTTTCATGGTGTTTTTTTGTAAGGGCTCTTTCAGATCTATTTGTTGGTCTCATAAATGCTGCTGCTTCTTCCCTGCAAGCTTTGTCTCCCAAGCACAGCCTCGTTCAGGAAAAGAGAAGACGTGTCATCCATTCTGTGCTTAAACCAGTTTATAAAGTTCAGCTAAAATAGATTGTAGGTCCTGGGGCTGAAGCGTGGCCTTTAAACTGAAGGTGTCCCTTTATCCATGCCTCCCATCATCACGTTTCTGTTAATATCTGCTAATCCAACTCCTTCCTTGTTCCAGAGACATAATGCTGCTTCGGGATCTGGCGGTCTGCATTTCGTTTCCAGCTTTGCTCCCACTCTGCTCTGTGACATTTGCCAGACTTATTTGCCTCCTCTGTTCCCTATTTCCGTTTACTTGACTGGTCTTAGAATTATAGAATCATAGAATCATCTAGGTTGGAAAAGATCTTCAAGATCATCAAGTACAACCAACAACCTGACCTACCAAGTCCCATCACTAAACCGTGGCCCTCAGTGCTATGTCCACACGTCTCTTAAACAACTCCAGGGACAGGAACTCCACCACTTCCCTGGGCAGCCCATTTCAATGCTTAAATACTCTCTCCATGAAGAAATTCTTCCCAACGTCCAGTCTAAACCTCCCCTCACGCTAAGCAGGACACAGCGGTGTGTGCACAGTGATGGCTGTTCTCATCACTGTCCTCCAGACCTGGAGCCTGATACAGCCAGACACACTCATTTTCATCCACGAAGATATAGGGACACAGGATAATTCAGGCTGGAAGGGACCTCAGGAGGTCTCTGCTCCAACCTCCTGACATGGGCTTGCAACTCCACATAGCTCATGTCTGGAGGAAGGACAGCAATACCCCAGCAGTTCACTGCTGTTCATCAGGACAGGAAATTTAGCAAAAGGTAGCTGGCTCAGACACCTAAATAAAATCTTTTGGAATGGACAAAGCTGCTGATATTTTAAAGAATCTCAAAAATTTCTAAGAAACCAGGAAAAGCTGTAGTCTGACACCTGATGTTCAGGTTGACTTTCTGTTAAGACTGGATGTCTATGATACATGTTTTCCCTCAGTAGTTAACATCTCCCCATATCCTGGACCCAAAATACCAGAATGGAACAGGGAGATAACCTCGGTGACACCAGCAGGCATCTGATGCGCTCACAGTGTTTGAAAAATCATCTAGGGGAGGACCCAACTGGGCCACACTTGGGCTTTTCCCTCACCAAGGGCTGATGCGGGAAGAGGGGTAGCGAGCACCTGTGCTAAGCCTCGTCTTTGGCATTTGTGCAAGGCCACCTCGCCGTGGAAGAGGCCTCCACTCCTGCCAAGTGCAGAAGGTGGTGGAGCGTGATGTCTGCTGGCCGGACGGGGCCCTAAGTAAATACTAAGGGAACCCAGACAGCTTTCTTTCATTCACAGAAGCACTTGTGTGATTTCCCTTACTCTCAAGGTGAGCTAACAACACCTCTGTATGGAGGCCACCGTGGAGATAAAGTAATCGACCCACCAGTGTCCAAAAGGAAACACTGTTTGGTCAAAGGTGCTGAATATTTCTGTTAGGACACGGCTGCCACACAGGGCCTAAAGGTTTTGGGCATCACTGGTGTTTTATAAATAGGTACAATGCACTCTGTAATGGTTTTTCCTTAATACTAGGTTTGCTCCAGGCATTATTTTGTTGAGTTTCCTTAATGACTTCACTGCAAATGTCAGCTGCTCCTCAAGGACAAGTAGTCTGGTAGCTACTGCCAGCTGCATTGAGTTAAATATTTCAGAATGTAGCCATTCAGTGACCCTATGTAAGAGAGGTGTTTTCAGTGCAGAAATTATTTCTCTGCACTTGATTCTCGTCACAAACTATTTCCATCAAATTGCTACAAATCCACTCTCAAAGGCAGCTGTAATTCAGATGTAACCAGTGAAGGAAGGCTCTCCTCCTCCTTCTCCTTGTCCTCCTCCTCGTCCTCAGCAGGGAGAGCTTCTGCACGGCTTCCTGCTGCCAAGGGGCTGGGACGGGCAGGGGGTGGAGGGTCGTCTGCCAGCCAGGGGTGGAGGTGAGGTATTTCTATCCATCTGTGTGGGTAGACGCTCTATCCTGAGCCCACGCGAGAGACCACCAGCAGACTTCAAGCCAGACTAGTCAGCAGCAGTATGAGAGCTGGGCGCCGGCAATTGGAGCAGGACCATGAACTTCAGAGGCTTGAGGGTCCAGGTGTCAGCACCTTGGGAAAATGGGGTCTGAGGCCAGGTCTTGGACAGACCAAGCAGCTACTGCCAGCTACTGGAGAGACCCATTCTCCGCGTGTATGTACGTCACCAGCGGATATTGATCCTGGTCACCCGGAGAGGAGCAGTACCTGCTGTCCATGACGTTCACGTATGTGTGGCTACCTTACAACACAGTCAGCAAACGGTGCTGAACAAGAAGGTATTGTTTTAAATGTCAAATGCCCCATGGGCAATTTGTACAGAAAATGGGGTGTAAATTGCTCTGAAAGAGCTTAGGGTGGGGAAGAGATGATCCCCTCCAGATCCAGCTGGAGCCACCAAGAGATCAGTCGCCTTTTGCTACCGGGAGCAGCTCATGCCAACCCCCGGCCTCAGAACAGGCAATAGCAGCTTTGCTAATGCAAGTGACCTACTGAAAATGTTTTACCCGAACAAACCAGCTTTGTCTGAAACACCTTAGAACGCACTGCAACAAGCTGTCCCCCTCAAAGAGCTGGGGGAGCCGGCTTGGTAGGGTGGCAGGAAGGAGGCAGGGCTGTGGTCAGGTGCTTTATTGCTGCTTTCGAAACGCAGGTCTGACACCACCGTCCCGTTTCCACAAGCACCTTTGACTCAAGAACCCTACGATGAGCAGGCAGCCAAGGAATTCCATGCCCCAAAGCCTCCTTTTTCAAACAGAACTTGGCCTCCACGGATCAGAGCAGTGAGGACAGGGGGCATTGAAAGATGAACTTTGTTGCCCAGGCCCATCTGAATACATTCATGGCACTGCTGTCCCTCTACTAAATATCAAAATAATTCCAGAAATGTGCAAAACCTGGTCTATCAATTTTTCTCCTATTAATTATTTCTAAGAGCTATTCAAGCTCTGATAAGTTTTCATTGCCAACAAGAAATCTTTCCATGTATGAGCATCCCAATGGCGTTGTACTTCTCCCTGTAACAACAGCATTAGGAGCCTGCAAGGTGAACCTCAGCAGCATGCCTGGGCTTGGGCTTGGCTTAAATGTGTAAATAGTCCCAGAGAAGTCCAATAAGGTTGTTTATGTGCTTATATTCCTTGCTAGGCTGGAGCCCATGTGCCTATTTTCTAAATAAATTAGAAACCATACCAGCTATTCCTGCATTGCTGGAAAAATTGCTCCCTATCAAGTTTCCATTTTCAATTTTAATTTCTATTACAGAGATCTATCTATTATTTTGTAAAGTAGAGACTTTGAAAATATTTTTTCATTATGGTAAGGACTAAGAAAAAATATTCAGTACTTCTGTGTCCTGTCTCGATTTAAAAAATGAAGAATTTGGCCAATAAACTGTTTGGCAAAGCCAAAGTCTGAATTTTTTGCATTTTCTTTTTACCTTGGGATATGAGTTTACAGTATGCTTGTCCGAGGTGTGTAAATTCAACAGCACAGTAATTAGTTTATTATACAGAAACTGGAGGCTCCGACTTTGCCAAGAATTTTTACTGTGTAAATTCTTCACTTTTCTCACCTTCAAAAAGGCCATAAAAGCCACAAGTCTGCAAACGGGTCCCTGTGAACAAAATCCCACCCTGCCACGTGGCCAGGAGACCCATACAACGTGGGTGCACAACAGGTCCTCTTGTAAAATGAGATGCTAGCCCAGGCCCATCATTCCAAAATACTTACAGCTTTAATACAGTCCGCATATGAACTTACTTAGCTTTCTGTTAGGAATTCATAGACTCTCATAAAGTGATGTATGCTCTCAAATCTGATTTTCTTCCACGGCTGGCACAGAATCAGGCCCTGAAACATAACAGATCTAGCCAAAGCATGGGTTTAATTGCAACAATTCTGTGCAACAAACAGAGCAAATAACTTCTGCCTCCGGCGCGGCAGTGCCAGGAGAGGGGTGGTGTGTTGGGGGGCCTGGAAGGTGCCCCTGGTCAGGGCAGATTCTTGCCCTGGGAACAAAAATGCTCCATGTGTCCACGAGGGGAGAAGAGGCGGAGGCTGTGCCACGGTGGGAGAGAGGAGGTCAGGTGGGAGGTGATGCAAGCCCACCTGTAGCCCAGGGTCTGCCCGGGAGGCTGCTATAGGTATTAGTACCCCAAGAACGTATGTTTGGGAGGTGCTGACCTCCAGTGACATGGTGGTGTTCAACACCTAACTTCACAAGCCTGCTTCACATGCGGTTACTAAAAAAAAGTAAGCCTCCTCAACATATTAAAAAAATGTGATTTGTCTTGATTTCTAAGTTTTAAGTGGATTCTTTCTTCTTTGCTTAGTGTTGTAATATACTTTTTCTTAGCTGTCTGGTACTTGGGTGTCCATGCCATTTTGCTGCCACTGGAAATCTGGTCTGACATTGTCCCTGCTGTGGACACCAAGGACGTGAAACCACCATTTCACATGGTGACTAAGTTTTTATCTGTTGGTGCTTGGCCCAGCTCCGCCTGTCTCATCCCAGCCCTCGAGTTGCCTGTACTGCCCTGTCCTCCCTGACCCAGAATGGTTTTGCAGGCTCTGTTGCATTTCGTGTTTCATCCACACGCCACAGCGGAGCCGCAGCCTCCAAATCACATGATGACAGTGGGTTTGTAAATCATTTTACTGTAAAAGGTGACACCCTTCTGAGATGCTTCTAATATGGCTTCTGCCAACCTAGACATGCCCTGTAACAAAACGATCAGCATGATGGTTTTGATGTGTGGGAAGCAGCCAAAATGCCTGTGCTGCCCATGCCCCAGTAAGCTGGGCTGCATTAGGCAAAGTGACACCAGCAGGTCAAGTGAGGCGATCTTTCCCCTCTCCTCAGCACTGGTGAGGACACATCTGGAGTGCTGGGTCCAGTTCAGGGCTCCCCAGTACCAGAGAGACACGGACATACCGGAGAGAGCCCAACACAGGGCCACCAAGATGATGAAGGGACTGGAGCACCTCTCCTGTGAGGAGAGGCTGGGAGAGCTGGGACTGCTCAGCCTGGAGAAGAGGAGGCTCAGGAGGGGATCTCATCAATGCCTACAAATCCCTGAAGGGCGGGTGCACAGCGGATGGAGCCAGGCTCTTCTCAGTGGTGCTCAGGGACAGGACAAGAGGCAGTGGGCACAAACTGGAACACAGGAGGTTCCCTCTGAGCATCAGGAAGCACTTCTGTGCTGTGTGGGTGAAGGAGCACTGGCCCAGGTTGGCCACAGAGGCTGTGGAGAGTTCCTGCTTGGAGATCTTCCAAAGCCACCTGGACATGGTCCTGGGCAAGCTGCTCTGGGTGTCCCTGCTTGAGCAGGGGATTGGACCAGCTGATCTCCAGAGGTCCCTTCCAACCTCAACCATTCTGTGATTCTGTGACCCCACAGGCTTGGCCCCATGACTGCTAGCAGCTGCAGCCGAGGCCACGAGGAAGAGGAGACATGGAGCTGGCTCCAAAGCTCCCAGACATGGGGCTGGTGCCTCTCTGCTCTTCACATCTGGGCTGTGAAACACTGCCCAGGGATGGCAGGGAGAGGACATCTCTCCTGAGCAGGTTAGAGATATAAGGGGGACCTTTTATACCCTGGACAGTCACTGCTCATGTATATTTTCAGTATTAATGCAGCATTCCCCTCAGGAAAGTGCCTACATTTCCAGAGTAGTCAGCATGAAGAGGCAGATGCCCTACAGGGAGTCCACAGGGAGATCCTCTCTGCCTGTACGTAGACACCTAAGTTCAGCAGACACGCTCTCTCCGATGAGCTTCACGAATCCTTTCTTCTCCCCATGCCTGTGCTGGCAATGCAGGCACTAGCTATAGGAGGAATGATTCATTACTCTCCTAAAACCACAAATAAAGAATATGCCTAATCCACAGGAGGAACTTGATCCCACCTTTTATTTTTTAGGGAGAAGCTCTTTCGCGGCATGTGTATCACCTGCCTCATAGAAAACAGTGTCCATCACTTCAGGAGTCATCAGTTAATGGTGGTGTAAGCCACCACACTGGTAAGCCTTCAGCCTCTGACACTTCTTGCATTTCCAGAGGCAAAGTAGCTCAGATATCACACGTCATCTTCACTGAAGGAACTCACAGTCCTTTTGTTATTAAAAGCCCTCTGCTATTTTATTTTTGTCAGTCTCTAATTCTTTGATCTTCTACCCAAGGTGACACCAGAAGAACTCAACTCCATGACATGGCTGCATATGCCAGACTCAGCAGTTCAGGGTTTGGTTTCAGCAGACGGGTTTGTGGGGAGAAGCACACTAATTTTACCACGAATTTCCACAAATTTGCAAGTCAAAACAAAAATGAAGACGTCTTACATCCTACATGGGTCTATTGTAGGGACCTCAGAAAGGAGCAGGATTACGACATTCATTCCCAGGATGGATAAACTTGTCTCTCAACATCTTCTGAGCATCATGTCCCCAGCTCTTGCCATCTCCTGAGCATCACGTCCCTGCTGATGGCAGCGGAGCCAGGACCCCAGCCAAGGTGTCCGAGTGCTGTCCTCACAGGGTGCTTGGAGGGCGTTAGTGTGAACAGCCAACCAGCCCAAGTTAATGCATCAGGTTTGAGACAGGAGACTGGATTGCTTTGATTTACTTTCCTCTCAGCAAATGTGATTACAAAATAGGCCAGCCCAAAGGTTACGGATTCAGCCTGTTCCCTTGCTGATGCTTAATTTCAGCTTGTTTTACGTGGGTGTTATTGATTACAAGGAACTGACAAAAACATGCACCTAAGATTTCTTTTTCTGTCAGCTTAGCTATTTCCAAAGGAAAAAAAAATACTTAGAATGACCTTTTTCAACAGAAAACAAGCCCTTTTTACAAAGGTGACCTTATTCTTTGAAAGAAATAAACAGACAAAACAACAAAAAGCAGCAAGCAAAAGTTTTCTGTGAAAAGCTTGGAAAACTCATGATTTTCTATCATGCATTCATCTTCCATGAGACATAAACCTGAGATTTAATAACATATTACCACATGCCCAGTGTTCAGGCTGCTAGTGGGGAATTTCCGTCTTCAGAGCAGCTCTGACAGGCCCCATGGGGAGACGTTCTTGAGAAGCTGCCCAGTGCCACCAGACCTGGGAGCTTCATTGCCAGACACATCAAATACTGATGAAATCAAAGTGTTTTCACAAAATCCCCTGGAGCAGCAACTCTTGCCAGAGGTGGGAACGAGGAGAGGAAGGTGAGGACAGGGCTGCCCGCTCGGTGATGGGACCATCCATGGGGCAAAAGCCACCGTGCCTCGGGGCTGGAGATGACACCAGCTCTGCCTCCCTCCTTGCAGATAGCCTGGGGACATCCCTCTGCTTTTCAATACGGAGTTTTTACTGGCTGTGGCTGTGTATGAGAGGTTTTTATTTGTCTGAATATGGAGTGGATGAGTTTTATAGGTAACATTGCGCCTGGTACCAAAATCAGCCCAAAAAGGTGTCATCTGCATCCCTTCTTTGTAGGCTTACCATGGGACTTAAGTGGAACCTGTGCCTTCTGAACACCAGCGCGTATGAAAAGCTAGATATGTGTATGCGTACGTGTGTACTCTGTATAGATGAAGAACATGCTCAGCGTTACTTACTGCCATCTCTCCCACTCACAGCTTCGCTCATCCTGTTAACAAGACAAAGAGGCCGTCACCCTCCTCCTGCCACCCCCAGCACATGCAGACGTGCGCTCACAATTAACAAAAGCCATGTGCTGAGTGTTGGGTGCCCGGATTGCTGAAGAGACACTGCTGGCTGCAGAAAAGGGCATCAAAGGAAGCAGGCTGGGCTGGCAAACAGCAGAAAAGGACTGTGTTCTTCAGATAATCTACTTGCAATGAATTATTCAGTGCGCTTTTGCTGTGAAGTTGAATTAAATACAGAGCATTATCACACAGAGATATCCAAATAGAGGGCACTATTCACTCCTAGCACAAAGAAATATTATTTACTGTCATTAACTAACTTCCACAAAAAGCCACAGCCATTTCTGTAAGTTCTGAGAAAGAGTCAGAAGAGAGTGTGAACACAGAGCTTCTACCACTTCCCTTGGGTTTTCTCTCCCTCTCTGCAGACACGGGATGGCTGCAGGCTGAGCCTGGCTCACTGCATCCTTTCTGCCAGCACCGAGTCTCTGTGGGGCTTGGGGGCGATGCAGCATCTGGGCCTCCCGGCACAAACTGGTCGATGGTACAAACTGGCGTACCCGAGCAGCTTCAAGGATTCAGACTGCTCTGGATAAAGCTGAAAGAGGCAGTGATGCATTTGCCTTTGGGAAATGGGTTAACAGCCTGGATGCTCCATCTACCTAGAGCATTTTTTAGCATTTAATGAGACTGTGTGCTAATTAGCTCTCTGAAGTCTCTCATTTGAAATGCCAAGCTTTAAGATAACTAGAAATGCAAATTCTTGGCAATACTGGCAATTATTATTACTGCCGCAGGAGTGACTGGAGAGCAGCTTTTTGCAAGCAAAAAGGGAGGCATGGGGCTTGTGTCCGGTGGTTGCACCGCTTGTCTTCATGCCGTGCTCTTTGCAGGTGATGTTGTGGATCACCACCAAAACTGGATGGAGACTTGCAGATGAAATATTTTTATCTAGGAAGACAAGGGTTTAAGCTAAATCGAAACATTTCATAAGTGCATGTCAATTTTGCTCAATCGTTTCAGATTAAAAGGTTCTGAAGCCCTGTTCCTCTTATCCATGAAGGTCCACATTTTCTTCTCACATTTTGGAAGAAAAAAGCAAAATGAAATTCTATGTCAGATCTTACAAAAGATTTATGACATACTTTTAAAAAAAATGAAGAAAAAATTCAGAAATGAAATACTTCATGTTGAATTAAATGTTCAGTCTGGTTCCATGTGAATTCCTTCACCTTTTCCGCTTGTTGAGAAATTTTCAAGGCTTTGCAGCCCGAAGGATCTGCAGGGAGGAGGATACAGAGAGGCTCGGTGGGGAGGAGGGCCATCAGCTCTTACCGAGGGCTACGTGGGCCAGCCCATCGTGAGTTTGGAGATGTACCCCTGACAAAGGGCAGGACACAGAGGTGTAAGGTGCCATTTTTAACTGCAGAAATAGCTGGCTAGGATATAGTTGGAGAAAAAGGCCCAGCTCTCCGCCCGGAATTAAGACGGTCAGCTGTCCTCCTGTGCTGTGATCCCGACAGCTACCAGCCCTGGATGTCCTACAGCCTCTCGTGGCTGAACCTCATCTTGCTGGTGTCTTGCTATTACTCCAGTATCGTCAGGTCATTTTGACATTATATTTTCTTGTTGGAATTCACTGCAAGATTTAGACCCCTAATTGCTGGTGTCTACACAGAGGCACCTACACGTGCCAGGCATCCCAGCTCCTGCTGTGGTTGGTACAGGCAGTAGAGCATAGAGAGAAACATGGCCAGTGACTAATGGCATGGAGAGCTGTCTGGCCAGTGAGATACATTGCCTAAACACAGGCACTTGCTGCTGTTTGAAATGTCCTAGGACACTGGATGCATCTGTGCAGGGCCAGCAGATGCCACAGAGGACATGCAGGGTCCCTCAGCCCCCGGGACAGAGCCTGGAGACCAAGCAGTGTCTGCAGTCTCCAACACGGCACTAGACACCTGTGCTTTGGCAGCCAGATCCTTCCCTGGTGCTTGCTTTAGGGGAACTGAGTCGCTCCCTGGAAAACGCTGACCACATTGACTGGATCCCCAGCAGCTACTGCGGGAGCTCAGGGACTTAGCTCTCACGTGAACACCTTGGTATACACCCCTAAACCTTGGTGAGCACCCAAATGCCTGCATATAGGCTGAATCCCAGCCTGCCATCCCGGTCACCTTGGCATTATCTGCAAAAGCCAATTCTCAGCTCCATCCTCCAAATGGTCCGGAGATGTGGAGGTGACTGGGGAAGGAGGGAGCCCCACAGAGCCACTTCCAGAGCAGACAGCCACCGGGGCCTCTCATCTGTTGGAGACTGCCCGTTGAGTGCACCTTTTCGTCCGTGCCATCCTTCCTGTCCCCTGTACGCATGCTGTACTGTTTGGCATCAGAAGTTCACATATAGAGTATCCACTGCCTTCTCCACCTCCTGTTACCCAGGTGACTCCTAAAGTAAGGAATTAAGGAGAAGGAAACTACCTACATAACAGGCAGAAGCAACATACAAGAAACATTTTTGGTAATAGATTGTTCTGAATTAAATACATGTTGGTGTTTTTTTTGTTTTGTTATTGTTGTTGTTGTTTGTTTGTTTTTTCCAATTTCTGCCTATGTTTGTAGTGGACAGATTCTGAGCAGGAGAGGGAAAGGCTCCCACCAGCATGTGCGTGTATTTGGGGCAGGAGAGCTCAGGTGGGCTGGGGCAGGGACACCTGCTCTGCTCCCCAAATCATCATTGCTCTCCCTCTCACAGATGTTGTGGGTGACTTTTCACCGGAACAGGGGCTCAGGCTTTATTAATTATTTCTGTCT
This sequence comes from Chauna torquata, assembly GCA_013399475.1. Lineage (NCBI taxonomy): Eukaryota > Metazoa > Chordata > Aves > Anseriformes > Anhimidae > Chauna > Chauna torquata. The sequence continues at coordinate 436,420 of VXAL01009892.1, forward strand.
AGTCAGGTGAACTCTTCCTTTTTAATTAGGCCATTGAGGAAATGCCCCAACAAAGACCATCAGTCTCTGCCCTCAGCGGTTGGTGATGCACCAAACAGAACCTAATAGGGCAAAAAAAGTGAGTGTCTCTGCGTCAGAGAAATTAGCTCAGACAAGGAGAGGAGTGCATTAGGAGCAGAGCAAGCTGATGTTGCAATACAGGAAAATGTGAAGGCCAGAGCTCTCCATTAAGTAGCTTGCATTTGGAGCAGTAGTTGGAGGAGTCCTTCTCATTAACTGCGAGGGACAGATGACCAAAGCCCAGCTCAGGGCTGGGGGGTGGCTCTTCTCACTCTGAGCACACCCATACGCTGGACTCATGGTCATCTCCTCGGGGGGCTTCAGGCCCCTCCGTTGTTCCCTGCAGCCTGCGACCCCGCGGGCTCCCCGCAGGTTCCTGCTCCACAGCAAAGCACGTGCTGAGCACCAGGTCCCACCTCAAGGGGGTGGCACGCTGCGCTGGGGGGCACAAGGCACATGTCCCACAGAGCCGCAGGGCCTCTCAGGAGTGATGCCCATGGCCCTGATTCAAGGCAAAGTTCCTCTGCAGCTGAAGGAGCTGCATGACTGAACCCAGCCCACATTTTTCTTTACGGCTGTATTTACTCTAAAGCAGCTCGTTACACAGCTTTGGACTCCAGCATGGCATGACAGCAATGAACACTTCACCCTGCTGCGAGGGCTGTGCTCAGGCATTGGTAGACAGGCACTGACGCTCATGTGCAGCAGAAATAGGGACCTTGCTTCTTACTACTCCTCTTTGAGATGAAGCACCCTTTTCTATTTCCAAGTTCCTTCGCTTAGATGTTGTCAAAGGGCAGGGTGCCAGGAAGACACTTCTGTTGCAGGCTTTACTGCTCAACAAATCCCCACCCAGGATTATGTGCCCCTGGGGAAGGGAAAGGGGAAGAGAAGCAGCTGATGTGGTGCGGTTGTGCCGGAGTGAGCAGCCAGCAATGGAGATGCAGCCACTTACTCTTTGCCTGTCGGTCTTATAACTGCCAAAAGTCTTGTTCTTCTAAAAGAAGGTAATTCCAAGGAAAGCATAAAAAGCTTCCATAACGTGCCCTTGACTAACCGCATCAATCCAATTTATTTGTATTTCTCAAATCCTTTCCTTCTCTCCAGAAAACCCTCAATGACGTTGGCTGGAGAATTAACCAAGCAAACCTCTGGCCTTATCTCTTCCTGCCACAGGCTAATGAGCAAGCTGCAGTGCGATGCTTTCAGCCCGTCCCCTCATTAAGCCAAGAGCAGATTTCACTCTTTCAGGGGGGCTGTGGGACTCTCTGCAGCCCAAATCACTCCTGTGCTCGTTAAAATCCAGGGACACTGTTCAGCGGTGTGAGGGCAGAGACCAAGGTGAGCCAGTGCTCCTTCCCCAGCTCCAACAGCAACCCACAGATTTTGTTTTAATCCCTTTCAGCCTGAACCTGAAGCCAGTCAGCCGCCACGTGCATGAGGGAGGTGATGTTTACCACTCTAGCGGGGAGGGCTTTCCTAATTTGACACGTGAATGGTGGGGGTTAGACAACTACATAAGGGAAGAGACCTCACTGGTCGTGCTTGAATGTAGGATGAGAAAATCAGGCAGAATGGACCAGAGAGTCGTGGTAGAGACTCCAGGTTTCAGTATGAGCTGTGCGCGACAGCTGAGAGGGCACAAACTGCAACACAAATGAGCCAAAGCTGCTGAAGGTACCGCACACCAGAGACCTAATGAGGACTGTGGGACAACAACTGCACCTGTAATTTCCACATTTTTCAGGCCATGTGGTCATGGCTACCTCAGATTTTCTTCTGAGCCACCCTGCACCTTCTTTATTGAAAATTCTGCCTAAGGACGTGCTGCAAACCAAGGGCCTGCCATTCACAACAGCCTCCAGGACCATGGTGAGGAGACAGGACATTCACGAACACCCAGGAACCGGCCTTAATGATACAGGAGACTCCCCTTCCCAAGTGATTACTTGCAAGTCCATAATGATTACTAATTTTGTTTGGTACAATCACACAGGCAGTCCCAAAGAAGAGCTAGTTAAGGCCTTAATGTTTAACCTGTAAGCATGCAAAAATGCATTTTCTTTAGCTGTGCCTGCATCACAGAAAAAAGAGGCTTGTTGCAGGGAGTTTTCAAATGCAGCTGTTGCTTTCTTCTCCCTGCAGAACCAGGTGGTTTGCACCCAGATTGGGCATCTGCCTTAAGCCCATTTGTGTCTGAGTTTTAGGCTGCTAACGGAAGGAGAAGGGGATGACCCATAGTCCTAAAGCCTGGGTGAGATTTCAGCCATCAAAGAATTAGTGTGAAATTGGTGCTGGGTTTCCTCCATAGCTGAAGGACTGTTCAGAGGTACTGCCTCCCACCTCAAGCTGTTCTTCATGGTGAAATGAGTGCCTTCTTCTCCAACCCCTAAAAAAGGAGCCTTGACCACTGATTTAGTCACACCATCAGACTGATGGGTGGAAGGAGGTATGTCAGAAGGTACCTCCAAGTACAGCCAAGTGGTACCAGGACACCAAGGCTCCCACGCATTCAATGGGGACTCAATTTCCAGAGTATAATCCAGGCCACGTGAAATTAATCCTCCTCTGCTCTCTCTTCACCATACACTGAGCTCAGGTGCCTCCAGAGGGCAATTTAGACCAGCTACATTGGGTGCCATCCCTTCTTGTTCACTGTGCAGGGAACTAAAGAAAAAAAAAATTGTTGGCATTCACTCCTCTTACCCCTCAAGGGAAATAGCTGACTTCTGTTATAAAGGTGGTAGCAACTCCTATCCATTCCCAGCAACCTGTAGATGCAGCAGGCTGAGGGGCTTTGCACCACCTCTCCCACCTCCCAGAAGACCGGCCCAGTCACCTGGCTTTAGGGCACTCCGGGAGCGGTGAGTGGCACATGAGCATGGCAAAGGGTGGAACAAAACTCAGATCCTACCTCTTGCTACATGCAGGCATTTGCAACACATCATCATTAGCACTGACAAATTGAGACAGCAGCTGGATGAGAGCCTGGAAGCCCCTGCTCCTATTTCATGCCTCCATACCATGTTCTGGTTCCTCTCCACTTTGGCCCCATGACTCTTGCGTTTACGACTTCCCAGGACTGCACCAGGAACAGCAAAGCACACCCTCCCCTTGACCGGTGGTTGCACTGAGAGCTGTGGGTTCAGATTTTTTCACGTTAAAAAGACCTGGAGCTGAGGACTCCCACCTTTGGACCAGGATCTAATCCATAGGCCATGATGTTCAGGGGAGATGGTAGTGTAGCTCAGCATGAAGAGCCATTACGCAGAGGTGGCAACTTTTTAGGCTTTTCAGAGTTAAAGGCAACCAACCCCCTGAACTGTGGTAAAGGTTGGGTGAGAGAGGAACACCTGGAGCAGGGCACTCCAAGCATTCACCTGCTCCTAGCTTTAGGCACAAGGAAAGTGAAGTTCAAGCAAGCAGACATCACGTGAACTAGGTGCCATCACGACGAATGGAAGCAGAAGTCTACCTGATTCTCTAGGATTTAGGTGGAATTTAGGTGCCCTTAGGTGGAATTTAGATCAAATTCCATTTTAGGAGGGATTTAGAAGGACTGGCTCCAGCCATGTTTACCTCTGTTTCAGCTGTGGGAAGTGCATTGAAGGGCAGTCACAAACCCTCTAGAAGGGACCTATGCATAGTGGGGTGATAAGTAGGAGGGATTTTGTGCATTGCATATCCCAGAGGCTGCCTAAAGCCTCTTTGCCAGCAGCAGGCTGCAGCCCATCCCTTGGCAGCAGCAGCCACAACCGACCACGTAAACCCTGCTTTGAACTACTGAGGTGGCTACTGCGTGTGTAGGTGCCCTGGGAACCCCTCAAGCTGCCTAGAGGTGACCTTCTTTTGGTCTAATAGAGGAAAGAGCAAAGAGTGGGTGGGCTGATGGAATTTATCAGGGAGAAACCTGGCACTGGAGCAACTGTCAGGTCTTCTCATGTTTGGCCTTTCTGGACCCATACAAGAGCTCCATCATCCCGCTGAGCTGCTGAGACAGGGAACAAGCTGTGATTTTTAAGAGTAATTGCCTTCAGGAGCCATTAATTCTATTTTTATCTTTCCCTGTAACAAAAGCTTTTCAATATTGTCATTACTACGCAGCAGCAGTACCCACTAAATACATTTAAATTACACAATTAATATATTACCCTTTTTACTCCCTGTTTGCCATTTGATGTTGGGCCCAACAAGTGCATGCCACATTTCTGTGTCCAACTCTATCGTATTTGTACGCTCTCAGGACATCTTCCAAAGATCATTTCCCAAGACAGAAAGAGGCTTTTTTGCGAAGCAGGTTGTCATAATCTGGAAAACAAGAAAGCAGCATACACACACACTGACCTCACAAATCAATTAAAAATGTATACTGTACAAAACTAGAGATTATGGGTCAATTTGGGTGGATCTTCACATTTCATTCAAAGGACAAAGATTAAGCAGAGAGGACATATTAAGGCACCTGGTTGCATAGTCCCTGATAAAGCTGGGATTAGTAAATATTTGGAGCTCAGAGATCCATCAAATGTAAGAGGTAAAACCACCCTAAACCACAGCCAGGCACAGCAAACCCCAAGGGAGCAGATAAACGTGTTGTGAAGTACTAGGCTGAACCTCAAAAAAGTAAGAAAAAACAAGGCTGACACTACAGATGACAGGGAAAGAAATGAACCATAAGACACCTCAGATCAGTTCTCATCCTGCATTGCCATTATGGACATTGCCAGATGGAAGGTGTTGGAGGGACGTATGCACCATACCTTACATAGGAGTCTTAATGGTAACAAGGCTGGCAGCATGCCCACGCACCGTCTCTGAGCTGTAGCTTCCCTCCAAGGGCAGTGCAGGCAGGCAGGGGTTACACAGCCTTGGGAGCAGAGGTGCACAGTACCAATCCCTCTATATGCAGACAACTAAAACAACCCCAGATCCTAAAATGGAGAGAATAAGAGTCAACCCCTCAGCTGCAGCAAGCAGATGTGGCCACAGCTGTGGGATTTGCACCATTTGAAGCTCAGCAGAGAAGTTCCTTGTGATCTTGGAGCTTCTCTATAGAGGTGGTAGCGAAAAGAATATTTGTCTTCATCATGGAAAAAATCCTTGGATGCAGAGCCAGAGGTAATTAAAAATTTCTCTAATCCTCCCACTCTAATTTCCTTAATTTGATATGATGAAATGATAGTATCTGAGTATTCTGTACTTTGCGCAGACTGACAGGAAAAAAAAAAAAAAACAGCTTCCCACTCAACATCATAAGATTTCTCCTCCTTCTGAGAATATCTTGAAAAATGTTGGATAATTACAACCTAGCTGAAAGATCAGACCTTGAAATAACTTTTCTTAGAACTACCTCTTTTACCCATAACCTCTCTAGCCCTACAGGTACCTCCCACCCATACCAATCTGATCACCAGAAGCAAGATACCTCTTGTCCAACAAATACAAAATGGAGGCAGATCTTGCCAGAGCAAATACCAAACCAGTCAATACAGCTCCATGATGCAGCCTTACGATAGAAACACCAAAAGCCATGGGTGATTGCCATGCTCAACTAAAACACTTTCATGGAAAGGGATAAAACCAGGCTTGCCAGTGATAAGCTATGGGATGGCATGCCAAAATATCAGGGACTGTGTGCTAGTGAGATCCTTCAGTCTGCTCCATGAGATGCTGGGTACAATGAAGCACATGTGAAATGATTCTACACCAATGCACACAGCATGAGGAACAAACAGGAGGAGCTAGAAGCCTTGGCTCAGTCCCAGAGCTACAACATCATTGGCATTAGCGAAACCTGGTGGGAAGAGTCCTGTGACTGGTGTGCTATGATGGACAGTTTTAGGCTCTTCAGGAGGAACAGGCAGAGCTGGCGAGGTTGAGGAGGGATGCTGTGTGTAATGGAGGG
>VXAL01009893.1:16661-51573 GCA_013399475.1 Chauna torquata
CCATGTAGCTGCAGGTCTTGTTTCACCAAGTCTGAAGTCAGATACCTCCAGTAAGGAAATAGAAGAAGCTATGAAAAGAGTACGAGAAGCACAGTCGTTAATTTCTGCTGCTATAGAGCCAGGTAATTTTAAAGCGTGGAATCCCTCATTCAATTCAAGGTGTTTTTTTAACATAGTGTATGGCAAAGGCTGATGGTCTGCAAAATACTGGCTTAATGCTTTCATGATCTATGGTGGCTGAATTTATAGTTCACAAGTGTTTAATTGTGCTGCAGTGTCAATGCTGCAAGTGTCCTGCAGAATGATGCAGGGAATGAATCATCTGCTGTTTTTCCAAAATTGACTTGATTTGAAGATGGCAAAATGCTTGAGCTGCCCCCATTTGAAGTTCATACTACCAGCTCTGAGACTTCATTGGAAACAGCAAGAGACTTAACCTTGACATTGTAGATATGTTTGTTCTTGGCGGTGGTTTCCTTTCTTTTAATTCATGATCTGTGGAAGTCAGTAAATAATTCATTTTTTTTTGTAGTTTTGTTCTGTAGAGTTCTGTTTTAGAATGAGATGCAGCAGTTCATTCACAAATGTCAGATCCACTAAGTCGGAGAAGTAACTTGGAACAGGTTCAAAACAATCTGAGGGAATCTTTAGCCCCTCACAAAATGGCAGAGATGCAGAGATTTTAACAAGGCTTTTCATTGCCCTGCAGCTGTCTTTTGTTTTTTTTGCTTAATTTCAAATGTCAAAAAAAAACTCCTTAGGTTTTCTTCCTTGTATTTATATCTATAGTGTGAAGCCCAACTTGTTTTCCTTTATAAAATCTATTTGAGGACTAAAATAACGTTATTAGCTTTTTTTTTTAACTATGCTTTTCCTTCAACTCCAGACAAAAAAGATGAAAAACGAAGGCATTCAAGGTCAAGATCACGCTCAAGGAGGAGGAGGACACCTTCTTCATCTAGACACAGGTAGTTACTGTATTTGCTTTAAAAAAAAGACAAAACAAACAAACATAACATAGCTGGAACAATTTCTTCAGAAGTACTTCTTCAAACTGGCACTTAGCTCATGGAGGCTGACAAAAGAGAGAATGCACGTGTTCTGAAGAAAGCTACGACTGTGATTTGGCTTGACTATAATGTGAGATGGAGGCCTATTCCTGTTTTTATAGGAAGAGTGGGAGAGTAATACTAGCAAAAATACCTCAAAAATACCTTAAACTACTGCAGCAAGAACTTCAGGAACTGTAAGAATGCGACACCCACTGATATGGCTTCCTTTTCTAGGAGTATTTGGACTCTGGTTTTAAACAATTTACTGTTTCTTGTTTCAGATAAGAAACAGCTTAGCACAAAGCCTTGATTTTACATAGGTCTTACTGCTATCAACACAAACTATTGCAGGCAGTCCATTTTACAATAGTTCCTTAAACCTCCCTTCTTTCTTCAATCTCTTTCCAGTGTGCTAATGTGGTAATTATAATTTGTCTTAAAATCGAGTACTGGGAGACTTCTGTGAGTGCCATTATTTATGTACATTAAATGTTTATCTGTTGGGCTGCTTGTTTCTAGTATGTGCATCAGATTCAGCCTGGTGGAAGTTACCTAAGACAAAAATCAAAACCTAGGTCTGTTCAGGTATCCTGACCAAAGAGCTTGATACTGACCTACCTAAACAGAAATACATTTGGCTGATTTATATTGTTGGCTTGTCAACTCCGATTAGGCAGTCCATGCCAGCTGTCCGTGCAAAGCTATTATAACTATAGCCTTCTCATTCTCTTCTTCTTTGCTATTTGCATATTCAGTAATTGGCTTGTATTTGGTTTTAGCATTTTAAAAATTTCTTCATGCTTCAACACGACTTGCCAGTTTTCCTCTACAATAGGACTGGTATTTTCTTACAAGGAGGGGTAGTAAGAGAGCTGACTGAAGCATCACTTGTTCTTTCATGCCTAGCATTTGTGCACTTCCTTTTTTCGTTTCCTTAGTGGACTGAATGCAACTGCTTTGCTCAGTTTTCTGTATTCTATTTTCTGTGTTCTGTATCATTATGCATTGCAATACGGTTAGCATTGAGACAATGGATTCTGAATGGTGTATCAACGTTTCATGTATTTAACTCCCATGTACAATGTATTGTTGGTAGACGGTCAAGAAGCAGATCAAGGAGAAGGTCCCATTCAAAATCAAGAAGCAGGAGGCGATCTAAAAGTCCAAGGCGAAGAAGATCTCATTCCAGAGAAAGAAGCAGGAGATCTAGGAGCACATCCAAAACCAGGTAATCCTTCACTAAACTTATTATATTTGCTAGAAATTAAATTTTAAAATCCTGGTGTTTAATTAAAAAAAAAAAAAAATCTAGGTCAAAATGATCTAGTGGCTCTTTAATAACAATCTCTTGTTACGTCTTTATAGAGTTTGCCCTACACATGTGCACTGTTAGTCATATAAAAACAAGTAACGTGCTTCTAGGAGTCGACAGTTGCAGCTGTATTAGCTGAATCACTCATTAGCTGTCTCTGGAAAACAGGAAAAGTAGGCATCTAGACTTGAAGGTTTTGTGCTGTTCGTGCACAGTAGTTAATAAAAGAGCTGTTCTTCTATTTTTCTGTAGGTAACTGTCATTTTTTTCTTTTCCGCTAATATAATGTGAATGGCCCTAGAAAAAATGAAATAGTATGTGCTATCCCATGTAATTGTTGTCTTCATCCATTCTCCTATATAGCAAAAGTAGTGAATACTACTTGAATAGTCTAAAAATGACTTACGCTTAATGTATATTTTACTAAAAGGGATAAAAAGAAAGAAGAGAAAGAAAAGAAGCGTTCTAAAACTCCCCCCAAGAGCTACAGCACAACTAGACGATCTAGAAGCACAAGCAGGTAACTTGAGAAATTTCTGTACTCTCTATTTCCAGTATGCTTTATCCACTTCAATGGAAAGAACATTTCTTGTATTAACAGGATGATGATTGATGCGGATATATTGGGTATATGCACACGTGCTTGTACTAGTGAATGTGTACTCTCTGTACCTATCTCTATAAGATGCTTTCTTTTTTCCCCTGTTACTGTAATTTTCTGGAGGTATTGTTTTGGCTTAGAATAGTTTCTGCTTGCTCTGTATCACAGAATACAATGCTTAGGGGTCACTTTTCAACTATTTTCTGATTTCTGGAGTATATACTTGCATGCTGTGTTTTGAAAATTGCTTTGAAAATCAACTTAATACAGTAACAAGAACAAACGGATTTGTGTCTATTGTGGATATAGTAAGAGTCAGCATCTCTGAAAGAGTTTAAACTAGCAATTTGTTCATTAAGGTTGTGGTAGAATAGGAAACAGCTTACTCTGCTGATCAGCAGCTGCGTGGGCTTTGCAGTACTGCTAATAGTAAATATCAGTTTCCAGTTATACTATGTATTTACTACATTTTGAGCAGTGCTAATTGTGGAGCCATAGATGCATTTGTAGCTTAAAAAAAAAAAAGACTTTAATCGTTCTTCCCTGCAGAGAAAGACGACGTAGAAGAAGCAGGAGTGGAACACGGTCACCTAAAAAACCCAGGTCTCCTAAAAGAAAAATGTCCCGGTCCCCATCTCCAAGAAGGTCAGTAAGCCTCTTGGAAAAAAAAAAAAAAAAAAAAAGGAGTCTGGGGTAAATTCCTAACGTGAACTATAGCAAAGATCACGGTGGGGTTAACTTGAAGATGGTGTATGTTCGGCTTGGTTCTTTTACCTAGTCCGTAGGTTGACTTCTTGAGAGAAAGAGTGGATGTCTGCTGCCTGCTACCTTTTATCATAATTTAATCAGCTTCAAGCATAGAGCTTCTGTGTGTTAATACCCAAGAGCTCCGAATGTGATGTATTCAAGGGATGAGGAGTAGGAGGCACCCGGAGTTCCTGGTTCATTTGGCTCTCATCAGTGGCGGTCAACTGACTTCTGGGTGGCCCTAGACACGTTATGACCCTCTCCCCCTAGTGTGGAAGTTGGGGTGCTCCTTAATGAAACACTGTAGTGTTGCTATTCTTAACAAAAGCATTTATTAGATCTCGCTTTGTGGTGGTTGTGTTTGATCCAGAGCTAAGAAATCAGGATGTTTGGTTATTTTCTGAAAGCAAATGGTCCATCTTGGTTGCACATGGCTCTTTCTCCCTTTAGGTTTTTAATGAACTGTGGGTAACGGTCCGGACATTGTGTTCTATTTATAGAATGGTGTGATTGTGGTTTTCATTCTTCTACATACTTTTCATTGTAGGCATAAAAAGGAAAAAAAGAAGGATAAAGACAAAGAGAGAAGTAGAGATGAGAGGGAACGGTCAACCAGCAAGAAAAAAAAAAGCAAAGACAAAGAGAAGGATCGAGAACGGAAATCCGAGAGTGATAAAGATGTGAAAGTATGTTTAAAAACCGGTTTATCTTCACTGCCTTTACTGTAGCATTAACCTTAAACCCACAGGGGCTTTGAAAGCAAGTTTGACTTTTTTTTTTTTATCTCGGCAAAGCAGGTCACAAGGGATTATGATGAAGAAGAACAAGGATATGACAGCGAGAAGGAGAAAAAGGAAGAAAAGAAAATGGCAGATTCTTCTTCTCCTAAAATAAAGGAGTCTGCAGCTGATAAAGGAAGTGGAGATTCATCAAGGGAATCCAAAGTAAATGGGGATGATCATCATGAAGAGGACATGGATATGAGTGACTGAATTTTGCCTTTGCAGTGAACACAGCTGCAGACGTGCATCAGTGTCATTCCTTTGTGATTCTTTTATGCTGTACTTGTTAATCCTAAATCTAGATGTATACAGCTCTAAGCTATACATGGTTTGTAAAGCTCCTGATACTAACTCACATCAAAAGCTTTATAGAAAGGTAACCATTCTTGTTCCGGCCGAAAGGGATTGCGTAGCCAAGCAATTTTTACTAACTTGGTGATGCTTCAAGCAAAAGTAAAAAGCTGCATGCATCTACGCAGGCATGGACTGTTTGTTGTATGATCTCCTTTAGTAAATCAGCTCACTTATGATAGTGTTTCTAGAATTTGATTCATTGCAGTAATAGAGCAGTATAGGGAATGCACTGACTGCATGTTGATTGTGGCAGAAACATCCTAAATGTTCTAAAATCCTACAACATATGGTGGATCTACTTAAGGGTCTTAAGTGTGACTACACAAAAAAAAATTGACAGTACATCTGAAAATAAGCATTCTGATATAGGTAGGGGATTTTTTGTTTTGTTTTTAAGCCATGTGGCTGGGCTTTTTTTTTTTTTTTTTTTTTGGTGGGTTGTGTTTGGCTTCGACAAAGTTAAAATGCACTGACCTTTTTGAGGACTTATTTTAATCTGTCAGTTCAAATCTTTAATCTGTCAGGTCAAATCCATCCCAGGCAGCAAAAAAGTGACAAGTTGTAATGGTTCTTAGCTTTTCTTTTTGGGCTTTGGGAAGTGAAAATCTCTGCTCGATCAGTGCCCAATGATTAAAGGTTGATTTGTGCAGTTTTCATAATCCAGGTTGTTTTATTTGTTAATGAGCTAAATACATTGCAAAAAGGTAGTGCATTTTAAAATTGACCTTTGTATGCTTTTAAAAGCAAGTCTACTTGATAATGTACTTTCTACTTGATCTCAAGTTGTATAAACTAATAAATTTGTGTTTACTGTCACTGCAATAGTAATCTTATGCACACAGTGATTCCATGTTATATGCAAAGTAGGTAGGCAAGCTGTTTTCCTAGTTACAGAAGTTCAAGAGCTTTTACTTTTGTGCAGGTAAAAAGACAAAAGTAGGCTACAGTCTGTGCCATGTTGATGTACAGTTTCTGAAATTGTTTTACAAAACTTTGATAATAAAACCCTTAAACTTATACTCCTGTTCCTATAAAACTGTACTGGTATTTATTTACACCACTGAATGTGCGAATCTTTACCTCATTCATTTAGAGTATACATTTTTGTTCATCTATGTATTTCAGAAAGACCATCTTTTTAAAAACTAAGTGCAGGGACAAAGCTGCTCAGCCTGCCTTTTTAGCTTAAGTATGCTATGCTAAAGACAGAATTCTTTTACTTCATTTGGGAATAAAGGGAACAGGCTTAAATGGTAATCTGGAGGTATTAAGGGGCAAGTACTTTTTAAGAGAAACACATATTTGTACATTTTTTTTGTATTTTCATTGAAGTATGAACATTCATCTTCAGGATGCTAATGGAAGACAGAAACAGGAAGCAGCAAGCAGCAAGTCCTTTGTATATGTAGAGTAGGCTGTTACGCCAGGAACTGAAAACTTGCTGGTTAGAATTAGTAAGTTTTGGAATGAAACTATAAGTGATGCTTGAACTTTTTGAATCTAATGAGTCAAACCACCTTCTTAAACTGTCCTTTTGCCCTAGGCAGAGTGGAATTTGCCATTTAGATATGCAGTGTCATTTTTTAGAATTTGTAGAAATGTAAATTTTTACCATTTGGAGTATTTTGTCAATACAGAGAGGTATGTCATAAAACCAGTTCTAGCCTTTTATTTCTGACAGTGGAGAGAACATAATAGTTCTTGTAATAAAATATAGACACAGACAAGGTGCATGATGTCTTCATAGATGTGCCTTTTTAGTTGTCATCAAGGTATTTATATGTGAAGTATAAGAACATAAACAATTTATAGTAATAAAGTAAACCTCCTTGATCCTTAGACCTTGTTGTTGTGAAAGTTATTGACATGCCGTAATGAAGGGCTAAGTCAGCTCCTTACCAGGGTATTGAGCTAAAGGTGGTAAATCCAGGGCTGACTTACACAGTGCTACATTTAATTAAGTTACATGATTTGTAGTTTATTTTAGTAACAAAGTCTGTGTTGTGCATTAACTGTGTACCTCAGGCTGCCCAAGCCTAAATGTATAAACTGGAGAACCAAGGGTGTGGTTTCAGCCCATGTTTGCTAATTATATGCGTATATTTTATTGCCTTTCAGGGTGAGAGTGCATGTTGGCTGGCTTTTACAGACTCTGAGGCTCCAGCAGTGAGCAGTGCCAGGTGGGGTGCCAAATGCTTCAGGAAGCAGCCTGTAGCACTTGAGTGTTCTCCTTCAGTATTGTTATGGAGTGAAGCGCTGCCTTCCTGCTACATTGCCTGGACCTCTACCAGAGCTTCTGTGCCCATGTAAATGTATGCCAAGTCTTACAGAGCACTGACTCAGAAGAACTTTATTTTTAGTAATTTAAATTTGGATTGATAATTATTACTGACAATAAGATCTCCTGCCTCTTGAGGTGTGGCTTTCCAAGTCACGTAACAAGTCTCTGCCTTGCTTAAGGAGTTTAACCCTGACTGAGAAGCAGCTGCTCCTGTCCTCTGGCATTCCTAGAGGTGGCTTTAACTTAGTAACTTGCAGGACTTTTTTTCCACTTACTTGAAACTGCATGGAGAACTGGTCAGTAACAGCTGCATATGGAGACAGCACCTGTACATAGTGGGTGGCTAGGTCACAAACTAAAGCACAGAAGCACAGTAGTTGAGTAACTGACTTGCTACTTGTGAACTGAAGAGCAAGTGAAAGGTGTTCCTTGCTTTGCTCCCCATTTCTGCTGCAAGCAAAGATAGGTAGCTGGTTTTTTTTTTTAGGCCAAACCTAAAGTCAGCTAGGAACCAAAGGTCAATAGTACAATAATGTAGTAGGTTGCTGTTTATGTTTAAAGTTGTTAAACCCTGTGCTATATTAAATATTTCAGTGGCTATTATTTCTGCTACTGGCATTCTTAAAAAAATCATTAGCAGCAACAATAAGATTCATTTTTTGTTTATACAGCAGCCTTACTTTCACAATTGCCAGATTTCATCAACTCGGCTTCCTGATAGCCTGCCTGTTTTGTTTGCATGATATTATCAAGATGGCTATGTTCCCTCTGACTTTGAGGAATGGGACATCTTTTCCCCTAACATGAAACTAAAAAATTTACTAAATGTCAATTTTGTTCCACCTTCTCAGGTACCTTGTCAGCATGCAGCTCAATCTGCAAAATTTCATTTGGCCTTCATGTATGAGTTATGTTAAATGAGAACCAAGTACTGCAGTCCAGATGAAGGTTTTGTCCTGCTGCAGACACCAGGACATTGTGCTTCAACAGGCAGGGAGTCATACATGGATGTCTTCCACTACACAAAGGGAAAACATCTTGCTCAGTCCTACTTTCACAGTAATCAACCTGGAAAGTCCCTTGCCTGATGAAATAGCAAGTGTTGTCATACCAATTTTAAACTGAATGTACTTCACTATAGCTAAAACCAGGCTTGTATCTACCCAAACTAGTTGATGTTGCTACAACCCAACCATTAAAACTACAAGTGCACAGTTGACTGAAATCCATGCTTTTGCTGTTTTAAGCACTTTTGTAACCCTCCACATGTGAGTTCTACTTACCCCTTATAAATGAATGTTAAAAGTTAGTTTCTCAGAACAACTGTGGCAACTACTATTATGACCAGTTATCACATCTTGTTATTTTAATACATGTACTTCTGGATTTAGGAGATAAAACTCATGTAATTATTGAACACAGTTGAACTTTAAAGGCCTCCTTCTCTCCCTCCCCAGCAGCTATGTCTAAGCTTGCTTCTCTGTCTCCTTCAGCACCAGGTACGCTGGAAGCTATGGTCCATGTTCTACCATCGCTGCTATTCCAGGGTGAACTAGACAGTCCAATAATAAAAGGTAAAAAATTTGTCCAATTACAACAGGTAAAAAACAGTGCTAGACTGAAAATTGAGGATTTTGTTTAAAAACTGACCACTAAAATGCCCTTGCAGAATGTAGCAGTGTGAACTTGCCTCCTCAAATTCAATCCTTGCTCAGAGATGTACACCTACACTGTATATTACTCTCAGGAGTACTGTGGAAGGAGAGTCAAACTTGATTTTGACATGTTGAACAGTTTCAGAATCAAACAGCATATTTTGGTCTTTATTCCAACAAATGATACAACCAAAAAATTACTATTAGTGAAGGTAAGTTAAAAACATGGACCAGACTACTAGCAAAATGCAAAAAAGTGACATTGTTTCCATGATAATTACAAATTGTAAGGAAAATAAAATGTGAAACTGCAGCATTACAGGAAATTTGTTAATACAGATTAAATAATGCAGTTATCCTTGCATGAATTAAAAATCAAAAACAAGTACATTTAAAAATGGACAGTTGCTTTGAATATCAGCAATGTGGGTTTCCAGCACAAATATATCCAGAGTTTTTTTGTTTTTTTTTTGTAACAAATCATTTCGATACATAAGTCAAGAATTGCAGTAAAGTGAGTATAGTGACTGGAACAGCAGCTCCTTGAAAGGAAAAAGAAATTGCATTCCCTTTGCCACAAATTAAAGCAATGTTTTGGAAGACCAGTAAAACAGTTTGGATAAGAAACAACCCCTAGAATTTATTTGCAACAATTTCTTACTTCAGTTTACCAAAATTAGTGGCTGTCTTTTAAGACTTATTCATAAAAAAATCCCAGCCATCAGGAAAAAAAATATGGTGAGATCAGAGAGAAACAATGCCCCAAACTCTACACCAAGGTTGTCTCTTCCACAGCCTTGGTACAGAGATTTCCCCTCTACACATCGCTCCCGCACTGCGTCAGCTTCACCTCAACGCCACGGTGTCAACGTGCACCTGGATATTGAGATTCTTGCACAAGCTGTGCCAGCTCCCTCTGTCAGCCCGGTTGTGTTAGCCAGAAGTGATACCACACAACTCAGCTGCTATGTTCAGAAATGCATTTTGTTATCCAGATACTCTCACATTCCTGGGAATCTCATTGCAGTGGAAGTCCCTACACATGCACAAGTGGCATTAACATGTTACAGCTGATGGGCTTCTTGCTACACAGCAGTAATGAGACAGCCTGTGTAAAACCACTGTGGATATGTATTCATTCTAAAGGGGACCAAACCCTCTGTAATACCCAACATGGTCGTAAGGAAAAGATTAAGTGGAAAAAACAGAAATTAAATTCTGCTAGATCAATCCTGCTAGACAATATAATTTTCCAGAAGATATCTGAACAGGAGATCGCAAGTGGTAACGGACACCAATGCCCACAGCACGGCTGCAGACAAGGCTATGTCTAGACTAGAAACACTTCACCCATCTACAGCGCTGGCAAAGCTTCTGTGTAGATGCCTCCGTACTGACGAATACACTGTGTCAGTACAATAAAAAAAAACCTTGCAAGCATAACAAATTAGATTGGATAAACACTTACCAGTGTGGACAGTCGCCACTAAAGAACTGCACCAGCACGGCTGCACTGCCAGGGACCGCACCTGCTCACACCTGCGAGTTGCTGCTGTCGTGGCAGTGCGCGAGTCCCTGGCGTAGGCTCAGCCTAATGCAAGACATTTCTCCCACTAATGAAGATTCCTACAGCTTTCAGTGTATTGATCAGCAAACCATACCCAAAGTGTCCGTATGTTTTAAGTGTTTCAAAACTCATCACTAGGAATGTTTCAGACAAAAAAACACATCACCAAAAGTTGGAAGGAAATGTACCAAGAAACAGTTCACCAATTCTTACTTAATGAGGCTGTCATAGGAATCTAAAAACAGTCACTGAACTGGAAAAGACAATCTGATGGAGTCAGATCATTCAGCTTCATAGTAAGAAGAGTAGTAGCAGGGTATGCTCACTATCATAACCTAACAAGACTACAGCCAACAAAATGTGTCCACTCTTCTCCGCTGACACTCCAAATTACAGCAAGCCTTAATATAGCAACCCACTATAAAAAAGTTTCTGCAAATCTTAAAGTGTATCAAAGTTAGTCATTGTGTAATCATGAAGGTTAAAAACAACAAATCTGCAGCCAGAGTCCATGGAAACCATTGTACACATTTCCACAAATTGTAGTGGGCTTCAAGTCATACTATTTGCCACCAGGAGTAAACATCATCTCTTCTGTAGACTGACTGAGCTATACAGAACCCTCCATTTTCACAGAAGGTTATGCTAAAAGGTTTTTTATTATTATAAGATCTAGAATCCAGTCCATCGCAGTTGCTATGTTGCCTAAAATACATAGCCCCAGCTATGTAGGCTCCTTCCTATGTCAGCAAGCTCTGGTATTTTGGAATAACCAGAAACAAAATAAGATGAAACACAGGGTTCTTCCCCTGTAATACTGAGAAAAAGGATTTCTAACGTTCACCTTATGAAGAAACATCCTTCTGCATCTGCTGAAATTTCCAAGCAACTCAGTACTGCTGTGTGGCACCTGCACTCTCCTCAGTTTCATGCCTGTCACAAAACCTGATCCAGCAGCACTGCACAAAACATCCTACTCTGCCTTAGGCATCTGTAAAACAGAGCAACAGGGGATTTCTGTATTTGGCCCCACTGACATTTAACCCTGACCTCCTGCACTGACAGGATAAATCAGTCTCTACATACATTCAATCTGGGTCTCTTACAGTAAGGATTTCAGCTGGTTCTAAGCAGGAGCTTGAGGTGGGTGTCAATTTATACCATAGATGTAAAACACTTTAGGAATTCATAACTACTTGGAAGAACAAGTCCTATCATTCCTACCAAATGTTCAACATCTGCTATTGATACAGTACGCAAACGTATTACAACAGTTTTACATTTCCCTTTCCTTTCTTCCCTACTGTTTATTTGATTTTGGATCAGTAACTCCAGTGTATCCATTGCAGTCTGCAAAGTAAGCGTTACTCACCTGTCAAGCTTGCAGGTTTAAAGTGATGCTGGACAAGGATCAACCTCAATTTCCTATTTTCAGTTTATTTGTACTTTGCTGATAGTGATTCATGAGGACTCTATAAATGGAGTGGATACTGTACTTCTCTAAAGCAGCCTCTTTGGGTTTTCTACACGTAGATTGGAGAAGTTTTGAAAGCATGTCTCCTTCAGACACACATTTCCACGTTCTATCACTGTGCCTGACAAGTCAGCTTTTATTGCCTTGTGATAAGCTATCTCCATTTATCATCTGCATGGTTAGTCAGGTTGGTTACCTTTACTAAGCATTGATGGTACTCTTTATAATAAATTTTGATACTTAACTCTATTGATTTCCAGAAAAAGTTTTAACTACAGTGCACAAAGAATATAACTTTGAAAATATTTACATTTTTGTACAATTACACCACAGCACTTTAATCTAAATTTCTTAATACAAACAAATAGCACCATTAGCCTTTTGTATGAATTCTTTCTAACAAACCAAAAAGCTGGATTATTGTCAAATTAGGAGACTGGAACCACTTGGAATGAGAATAAGCTCAAGAAGCCTGAGGACTGAAACTCCTACCTATTAAAATATTAAGGGGAAGAAAATTAATTTGGAAACATTCTAAGCATTTGCAAATAAAATCCTCCAACATGAGCCCTATCCAATGTGCACTACAATTGAACCAACCTCAAGAAAACCTTTTTCCTCATACAAAGACTTGATGCTTGAGCTTATTGTTCTATGAACTCTTTATATGCATCCTATGTTTTCCAGTGGCTACTAAATACAAATATGAGATAACCTAGTTGATGTTTAACCTTATGGAGCAAGTCTCCTAAGTGAACGTGAAAGAAGAAAAAAAGTGGTAATTTCTAGCTAATGAACTTCCAAGCATGCTAATCAACAGCGTCATGGACACAAAGAGGACTTTCCAAGCCAGTTTGAAGAGAAGTTATGTGCATGGCCAATGAAAGGAAGATTAACAAACAGCTCCGTGAAGAAATTAATGGTTCAGAGAGACATGGATAGCACCACAATGGACTGCACTAAGGCGCTACAGGAGGTACCTTATTCCCTGCAGAGTGAATGCTATTTCTGAAGTGTATTGCAATATGAAAATGCAATTGTTTAATGGTTACCACTGGGTTCATTCAACTACAGAAAACGCATTCCTCCTAATATACGTCCAACTAACATTCAAATTACTGAACTATACATAATGATACATAGTTTACAATTCTTGAAAACAAAGCTTGAAAGAATACAATATGGTCAAAGTATGGTGGGATGTTTTAAAGGACTAATATCCAGCTAAGACGTTTCAACTTTTATGCTAATGGTCCAAGTGCTTTTTGTATCACCAAGAAATGTAAAAAAATTTAAAAACGAATGACAGTCCTCACAGCTGTTAAGTATTCTCAGGGTCGTTGAGGTGTCAAGACTACCACGCTTGCAGTACTGGATGTATAAAAGTGTGAACAACACAGCAGGAGACTTGCTGTAAATCAGGAACTAGATTAGATGCCCATTACAGTAAGTATCATCAGTCTTTCAATGCACATTCCCTTTTCTTCTGGATTATTAAGTTTATCCCTTTATGACCCACTTCTTTACATCTGTGGGCTATTTGCATCCATTTGCTTTCACTGTGGTACGCTGGTATTGTTATTTTGTTATTCACCATTAACCTTCCAGTTTAATTAGAGATCAGGAAAACGGCTGGGGTCCTCCTTGTAATCATCAGGAATACTGAAGATGGATTCATCAAATTCATCGTAACGGAACTCCTGAAAAGTCACAGTGGCTGTGATGGTGGGAAATACAGGAATATCTAGATAGGAAGCAAAATGGTACAGTGAAAAATCAAAGAAATACAGGCTTACCAGTAATTACCAACTGTTACATAATGATTTGTAACTTCAGACTTGCTTAATACATAGAAGCTTGTTTAATATTTTACACAATGGCAATTCAGAACTCCTAAAAAAGGAGGTACTTTATAAGAAAGTTACTTCAGAATATGCTCAAACACCTTGAGAGCAGAAAAAAAATATCCAACTCAACACGCCATTGAAAAAACTGTTAATATAATTAATTCAATGGTTTTCCTTTCTCAGTGCAGACTGATAACACGGAAACCAAGATGCTGTGAACATACAGATTAATCTGTTAAAATAGAGGAGATTGGCCTGAAGAGAATCCAAGATGAAATAACCTTGCCATATTGTTGTGGTTTAACCTGGCAGACAGCTAAACACCACACAGCCCACAGAGGGAGGGAGAAAACTGAAAAGTGCAAGAACTCATGGGTCGAAATAAGAACAGTTTAATACGGAAAAAAAGGAAAGAAAAGAAAACAAACAGTAAGATGCAAAGCAAGTGATGCACAATGCAATTGCTCACCACCTGCTGACCGATGCCCAGGAGACCCCGAGCAGCACCCCCCACCCTGGCCAGCCACCCCAGTGTTATTGTTCAGTATGACGCCACCTGGCACATGGCAGGGCAGCGGGAGAAGCTGAAATGTCCTTGCCCCTGCATAAGCACTGCTCAGCAACAACTAAAACATCGGCGTGTTATCAACATTACTGTCATCCTAAATCCAAAACACAGCACCACACCAGCTACTAGGAAGAAAATTAACTCTATCCCAGCTGAAACCAGGACACACACACACATAGGTTTAGTTGAGCAAACCCACATGAAGACATAAGCATTCTAAATTGAAAAAGGATTATATTTTAAAGCAAAGATTAAATTGAGGTTGAATGTTTAAAAACTATTCTCATTAAAATGGGCCTACCCATGAAATAACTTAAACTAAGCAAAAATTCAAGCCTCAATCCATAAACAGAACTGTGCAAATGTGATAGAAGGCAGAATATACTCTGTTAAGAATGTTCAAGCTTAAATAGCTTACCAGTATGCAAGAAATCCTGTAACACTTAGAAGATGTACTACTACTTTTTGACAGTTTATACTGTGATAATAAATACCCATAAATAAAATGTTTTATACATTTCCATTTGGTAGCAAGGGTAATGGTTTGGCTTCTATTTATCTGTAAGTGAACAATATGTCACCAATAAACCTTGAGGAAAAAGAAACACAAAAATGCTACATGGCACTTAACTCATGACTAAGATCATCCTTTAAAGCGAGGATACTTCAGCTTATCTGTGGTATTCTTAGAACAAGACCCTAGCATTAGGAAAATAAGTTACAGAGCTCTTCCTGGCTAGGACTGTATTCTCCTTTGAGCTGCAGATTTTCTTTTTCAAACCAAACATTACTTGCAGTAACGTAACTATGCTCCCTTGAAATCTACAGCAACACACACTGTTATGTAAGAGTTCTCTTCCAAAACAACATAATTTTTGAACACATTGCATGGAATAAGCACACACATTTTGGAAAAATATAACCGCAAGAGTAGTTAGAGTAACCTTACCTAATTTTACAGGAAAGCCTGGTGGAAGCTTCATTTGAACAAATTCTCTAAGTTTGTTAAAGTGCTTGAAGGGTGCAATTACTTCTAAAACATTCAATAATCTGAAAAAGAGAATGGATTTCATAACGAATTGTTTCACAAGCTTTCCCTCTAGAACAGATAAAAATGACCCAAAGAGCAAGGTGCTGTGAACATACAGATTAATCTGTTAAAATAGAGGAAATTGGCCTGAAGATGATACAAGATAAAAAAAGAAAAAGATGATAAAAGGTGATTAAAAAAAAGGATTTGAAAGACTACGTCATGTCAAGTGTGTGTATATATATAGCTTCAATATGAGCATTGTCACATTCAGTTCTTAATGACCGATACTGTATTACCATATGCGTACAAACAAACATCAAGACATTCCTTTCTTGTCCTCATTTTACACAAGAAACTGAAGCACATAGTACCACACCCTCTTTTCTGAAGAGGCAAGGAACCTGACATGGTTCTGTGTTGGTTTAGAGGATATAACTGTGCTAAAACTTGTTATGGGCAAAAATATTTTACTATTCTGTAAGAATCAGGCACATGAGTATTGTGACAAGTTGATAAACCTCGTCAAACCTCTGATCTTATTAAGTAAGATAAGTGCTTAGCTCTTCCGAGATTAGGCACACCAGCAGCAAGGTCTGTAATTTTAACAGTTTACTTGCTTAACAACATGACTTAATTCATAGATTTTAAATTGCCAAAGTCTCAAATTTGAAGATATGAAGAATTCTGCAGTTCATAAACACACTTCTTACGTGTAAGTAACATTTATGGCCAGTAATTTTGACTTACGATTCAATTCCTAAGGGAAATTCCTGGCTCATAGCTATTGTGGCTTTAAAGGTTTTCTTGCTTTCTTTGCAGACCAACTCTCTACCCAGATGAGGAGCTCTGTAATGGGAAGGGTACAAGGACAAAGTCAGTTTTTTCCCCTCAGTGAAACCTTAATTTTAAAGAAAGAATTCAAGACTCAGTTTTGGAAAAAGTCAGTAAAGAATCCCTAAAATAAAGCAAATACTTTAAAATAGAAGCTGTGGATAGTAAACATGAGTTGGTAGCCATCTTAATTTAGATTACTATGAGTTCTGCTAAACCTGGAGACAAGACAGAAACAGGCAAAAGACAAAATCTTCACATAAACCCACATGAACATTATATTAATAACTGCTATAGAAAGACAATTACCTAGGAATATATATACACCAGTTGGTTTCAGAAGTTAACTAAAATAGTCTATATGTGAACAAAGTATCAAATTGAACTAGAAAGTGTTAAGTTTGCTTTCAGCCCAGACTGAAACAATATCAGAGAAAGCTGTAAAGTTGCTCTAGTGTCACTAGAAGACAGTAACGGAAAACACAGGACAGAGTTCAGTTCTGTACTAGGAGAAGAACAGACATAAGTAACAAATCTTATTGTCCTCTGATTTATATTAGCTAGAAACCTAGATCTTCCATCAAACACCCTTCAGATAATCAGACTATTAGATTTTGCTTTTATTAAAATAGACATACATATTCTTGTATGCTGTTCAAGTATAACTTATTTTTTATGCTTGAATATTTATTCTATTCCAAATACATACAAAATAAAACTAGTAAAAAAATCCATGTGCTTTTTTAGTAAGCCTTACTGTAATGTCATCATCTTCCTTTGTAACATCTGACTTTAGGATAATCATAGCATCAGTGGAGAAAGGACTTATAATTTATTTCTGGGTCCTTCTACGCACAATGAATCACAGAATCATAGAATATTCCGAGTTGGAAGGGACCCACAAGGATCATCGAGTCCAACTCCTGGCTTCACACAGGTCTAACCAAAAATTCAGACCATATGTCTGAGAGCATAGTCCCAATGCTTCTTAAACTCCGACAGGCTCGGTGCCGTGATTACGTCCCTGGGGAGCCTGTTCCAGTGTGCGACCACCCTCTCGGTGAAGAACCTTTTCCTGATATCCAACCTGAACCTCCCCTGTCGCAGCTTGACTCCATTCCCTCGGGTCCTGTTGCTGGTCACCAGGGAGAAGGGATTGTCGCCTGCCCCTCCGCTCCCCCTCGTGAGGAAGCTGACGGCTTCCTCAATGGCTAGATTAACATTCACCTCTTGAAAATACACTTAACTGCTTGGATCTTTTACAAATGAAGCTACTATAAATGAATTTAAAATAACTGTTCACTACCTAGACAGATGCCTAGAAGAGAGCATTTTGCAAAAACCTGGCTAGTACTAGGAGTTCTGCATGTCATTGTATTCCAGAAGCGTGTATTTTTGTACACTGACACTGCTCCTAGACTCTCACTAAATCATAAACTTTTACTTTAAACATGGTGAATTGGATTATTTATTACTATCATAAGAAAAGATCAATGAATTACAGTGATGAATTTGACAAAAAATCTTCCTTTAAAAATGCCAGCTAAGATGTACATATTCTCAAAGTGTTTAAATTTCAAGCCATAGGTATCAGGCACATGCCTATCCAATATTTTTATTGTCAGCTGATACAATAATATTGTTTATGTATATAGGTGTCAGTTTCCCAGCCAGTTTCTTCAGTCCACAGACAAATGTTAAACATCTAAGCAATCAAAAGCAAGATTCCTCTGTCCCTTCAAAACTAAAAACGAAAAGCACCCACAAACTAGAGGACACTGAAAAAACGTACCAATAACCTAAAAGTGTCTATGGAGGTTAATGTCAATAAAACAGAATTACTTACTTTCCATTTTCAGCAGATATGTACTCTTCCCATGTAATTGTATTGGGTGATGGTGGAGTAAGTGACTGCCGTCTGACAGGCTGTTCAGAAAAACATGTCATAGCTGTTTATCTTTCCTTATATTCTCTTAGAATTTTACCATTCAAAAGATGTACTTAGTTTGCAGTTGATACTTCGTGTGGCTTTTCCATCTCCTACTCTTCCTTTCATAGATTCCATTTAGATATTATGCCTCAAACAGTATTTTACACAGAAGTTGGCTGTTTTAATGCATTGGTTAATCAGTTAATTCAAGTGCCTGAATGACAAGTAACAAAGCATAAGCTAATATAGAAATAAATTAATCCTTTTTAAAAGGCTGTATGCATGTTCCCAGATGATGTCTGGCTCATTCTAAATAGCTCTTGATTTCATGGTGATAACAACAGGCTTAGTCCATTGTAAAGAAGGTAAAGGAAAACATGATTGAAAAGAGAACCAGAAGGGCATTCTAAACAACAAACATTTGGTCTAAAGAAGTTAAAGTGATTTGCCACAGCTAAAACCATCATTTAATAAAAGACAAATTAAGACTGAAATATTCGATATAATCAAAGAAATTTCTCAATGTGTGCACTAACCAGGATAATACACAAACAAATGACTATGACTACACATAGATCATATTTATTACTTTAAAATAAAGACAATCATAACAGAACAAAAGCACCTATAAATTACTAGTGTGAAAGTTTATTCTCTTCTGCAAAAATTCACTGTAAACAACGACATAAGTATACCTCAAAATTTTGTTCCATTAAGTTGCCACCTTTACTCAGGCTCTCCATGATAGCTTTATTTCGAAGAATATCCTCCTCACTGAGATGTTCT
Source organism: Chauna torquata (assembly GCA_013399475.1). Lineage (NCBI taxonomy): Eukaryota > Metazoa > Chordata > Aves > Anseriformes > Anhimidae > Chauna > Chauna torquata. The sequence continues at coordinate 35,482 of VXAL01009893.1, forward strand.
CTTCTTTTTCTTGATTCTAATACAAGTCCATTAACCAGGTAGAAATCTGCCAAAAAGTTGCCTACTCTTTCCTGTAAGAAAGGAATTAGACATTAATGAATCATAGAGAATACAACAAAAACATTTAAATTCTTTATACACAAATAATTACATTTCATTGCAGTACGATGACTTCAGGATTGAAATGTTGCAATTTAAATTTACACAGCCAACCATGTGAGCTATCACTGTACACTCCCAATAACACACATACAGCACAAGCACAAGAATTCCATCAGGAACAGGTATTTTGTATCAATGGAAACTAAGTGAGAAAAGATTGTTTAAGAAGCTGAGAGTGGCCAAGGGAAACCTGTCTAAAAATCCCTTCAACAACGAGTTGTGTTAAATATAGTTTACATGCATAGTATTTTACACATGCAGGATATGGATTTCGTATTTCATGAAAGGAAAAAGTTCTGAAACACTAGCTCAGCAGAAAACTTGAGATGAATGGCACTACCTGACATACAGGTGAAAACAAAACCCTTCAGAGCTAGCCACAAGAAAGCAATTTCCTACTTAGAGAAGCTATGAAGGTGGTTGTTTCAATGTTTTCACAGCTAAGAACTTGCACCTCAAACAGATTGACAACACAAAGAAACACGCAAAGGCAACTGTATCCAGAATGCTTGCATCTTCCTGCATTTCAGACGCAGGAGAATACAGAATCCTTACTGTAAATCCTGGAATGAATTTGCATAGACTATATAATCACAGAATAAAGTCATTTTTGGTACAGTCTGTTTCCTCCATGCACACACCAGCTACGATTATCTTTTTCCAGGCTCCTATTCTCTTATGAAGGCAGTCCATCAGATACACTCTATGTGGTCAAACTAGTGACAACTGTGAGGGCAGGTGAAGCCATTTTTTCCCCCCATCCTGAATGTCTTTTTCTTTCACTCCTCCTTTCTTCCCAGCCACATTATCGTAAGGCTGTATGAACTATTTTGTCTCCAGTAACACCAGCCCATGAAATTTTCTTTTAGCTTACTGTTTTGTCTTCTCGAAAAAGCCATCCTGTTTGGGCACGTGTGAAGGTAATTGATTTGGTTGATAATGTTGCTGAGTAAATATCACTGCTCATCAGAATGTCAACCTCTTCCTCTGTTTCCATCTCAGATTCCTAGAAGGAAAATTCCCAAGTACAACAAAACTGAAATGATAATGATTACTTCTTAAAACCTAAAATCAATAAACCTATTGTTTTAGAACATTTCCCAGAACTAGCATTTCCTGAATTTTCAACCTGTTTTATAGAAGCTCTGACCAACTGGTTACAAAATAGTTTCATCTTCAATAGTAATGCCAATGAAGTGTCCAAGTGTGATTTATCCAGACGCTCACCAGCCACACCCTTTGCATAAGCAAAGATCCACATGCTTAAGTCATTGGTGGATAAAGCTATAATTAAAAACTTACCTAAATGCAAGGGGTCCAATGAGTCATACCCTTGCATTGTTAACAACTAAACTGGCCACAGAGTGACTAAACAGGTGCAAAGCAGTGGCAAGTAGGTTTGAAAACCTACCTGAGGACACCTGAATTACACCCACTGGAAAGACAAAGTGTCATGCTTCAAGCTTTAAAACATTTGCCTACTCAGAATGATACAGTATTTTCCAACAGATTCACATTCTAGCTTTTTCCCCATTTAGAAGTCTGTATTCAAAAGCAGTTCTTTGTAAGAAAATTTTATGTCACTGATAGAGCTTAAGTTACATCAGCTGAACAAAAAATTATTTGATTTGTATTACTTTGGAGTTTGGGTCTTTTTGAAAGGTACACTTTGTTTAGTAAATTCTGTCATCAGAATTCCGATGGAAACTAAAGGCTTGAGGTATTTCACACCCTACGTTCACACAGATACTTACCTCATGATGTATTCGCTGGTAAACTTTTTGTTCGTTGTCTAAAACTACAAAAGATTCAGAGGGTGCTGCATCACCATTAAAAATGAAGCTTAAATCCCCTCGTTGGCACTTCATGTCAGTAAAGTCTATGAGAGTTGTGTCCAGCCTGTGAAAATACAGCAATACTTTAAAAGAAGTTACCCACAGACACTCAAATAGACTGGTGAATTCTGTTTCCAAGCAGAACCACTTTTTTTTTTTTGGCACAATCAATCATATTAAGGCCTATGTCTCCACAGAGTATTTCATAAATTAAGCCTGGATACAGAAACAAAATATTAGTATAAACATTTAATAGGTTTCACATTACAATGTCTACCATTGAAAATACACGCCAAGCTATTTTTATGCTAACTCATAGAAGTTCTATCTATTCTTTTGTATTGTACATATAGTAGAACTTAAAATACAACGTTTTCTAAAGAAAAAAAAGTTCGTCTTTATTTCAAAGCTGCCAGCATGAGGAAGTGACAGAAACTACGTAGCCAGTATGTGCTACACATTGAGAAATATAACTACTCAATGTGACAAGCATCCTATTCCACAAGCAGCAGCCACTGATTTGAGTAGCAATATTAGGACGTGACCCAAATTATGGAGAGGACTAAGAAACAGACTCAGTTTTCATTTGATACATTTTAGTAACTGTGGCTACTTTTTCCCTCTCACCAACACAAAAGAAATGCTTCTGCTGACCCGATAAATTAAGAGATGGAGACAAGGGCAAAGTTCTCTCTAGCAACTCATATGCATTATTGCTAGAATATTTACTTCGTCAAAATGGTTAAAGAACCTGAATTTAGTAACCGCTTCAGCTCTAAGGGGTGATTGCTTAATACTCATCATGTATTAGCCTCTGAATTCAAGAAAGAATTTGTAGCTATTTCCTTTGAGTGCCAGTCTTGTAACTCTCAGCTGTACAAGCTGAGCAGAGAAATGAGAAGGTGAAAAAAAATGGTCTCAGACTCAAATCTGACCTAAAAATTCAGTTCATACATCCATGCTAAAAGCTTTAATACGAAAAGAACTTTCTATAGATATAACTTTCTGAATCATAACTTATTTTTGTTCATTAAAATTTTGGAACCTAAACAAAAAAGACACTCGAGTCTGAAAACACAATTTAAACCCGTTGAATAGCCAAGCTCAGAAGAAGTCCAGGAGTTTGTGAATCTTTCACATTTAGCATTTTAAAATGAGAAACTATACCACTTTTCTTGCTACATAGCCTGGAGCAGCAAAATTCCTCCACAAAATACTGAAAGCTCACTTATTTGAAACTTTTATGTTACAAATATCAAATTCCTATTTTTCAATTAATCATTGTCATGTCTGGTAGATACATTCTTACACAGCTTAACTGATTTTACTTTTTTTCTGAAGTGGCTCAGGAATTAAAGCTAAGTTCAAACTGATAGTGGAAAAAAGACTGTAGTTCAAACAACTTCCCGCCTCTAAACACTTATGTACCAACACAATAGTATCACAAACATCTGCAGACTCCTCAGCAATTTCTTTCAGACCACACTGGAATCCAGCATTTTCGCTAACATGCAGATATTTGTGACCTAGAAAACACAATCTGCAGATCAGTACTTACCTGATATTTATACCTTGTTTATGTATTTTACATGCATCAGAAGGCAGAATTCGGGAAAGTAAAGGCACTAGAAGTAGGGAGAGAGATTATATAATTAGAACATTGAGGTTCCTCTGCAAGATATTTCTATTAAAGCTATACCTCACCTTGAATTTCTATGCATTGTAATACAAAAATACAGCACACCCATTTTCCATCACAACCTCAATACAAGTACAATAGACTAACACCATGTTTTTCTAATCGATAACTGTAAAACTGATATGCAGTTGTACAGAACACCTTCAGCATCAGGATAAAACTTAAAGTGTCCTCATTTTATATGAGCTAGACCATATATAAATTCTAATAATTTGTCTTCTAGCTGTTTGAAATTTTAATTCTATGATTTGATATTTTACTTAAATATTATACCAGCTGAAGGCCCAGCTACAATTAAAGCAGAATACACACAAGCAGAAGAAAAATCCAATGCACTAAGATTTAAAACCTCAAGCAAACATTAAACTACCAGAGGAACCAAGAGTCAGTCCAGTATTACAAGCTGGATATATGAGATGGCAGCTGTCCATATTTTAAAAAGCACCATTTATTTTATAGCAATAAAACCTGTTGAACACAATGGCATTTCAACACTTTCTTCAAATAGCACTACAAAGAACTGAGATTACCTGTAAAATATAATTAACCTAAAGGACCAGTAATTAGTAGAGAGGCACAGCCCACGGCATCTTTTTCCCCTCAAGAGAATACACAGAAAAAACTGAATAATGTAAACAAAGGTATGCTCTACTGCACAGTGAGACTCCTGGAGAAGAGGACCACTAGGAGCTGGTATCACTTTTTCTGTACGATGTCTGACTGCCATGATGATATTCTGCAAGTCAGGCTACAGCACCATCACTGAGTGATGTCTTACTCCTTGCCTATCTCTACTCTTTTCATGCTGACTCACCTGTAAAAACAGTTCTCTCACTAAAGGTAAAGCACATATTTTTAAAAATGTTTAAAAAAACAAAAACCAAGATGTTTGTTCAATATTTGCTCAATATTGGATAGCAGGCTGCCTGCTCATTCCTCCTCTGAATACTGGAAGAGGCATATAGTGTACCAAGTACCTCAACTATGCTTATATGCAAGAATATAAAATTACTGTCTTAAATTTCAACCAGTAACAGAAGACATCACCTAGCTATTCTTAAATTATTCAGACGTAGTTATCACTGTTAATACGTTTTTGCTAATTTACTCAGATTTTTCTTCTACTGATAGGAGGAGGAGGAAATTGAGAAAACACTGAATGTTATACTGTCACATATAGAAACAGATGAAGCTAAAATCTGAACAACATACCACATAGCTGCACTTAACTGAAAGTCAAGCATTCAGACTACAGGATGAAATTCAAGGAATTGAATGCCACAAGTCCAGTTATTCAACTAAATTACTCAAACCACTGCTCTACAGTGACACCAAATGACCTGATAAAGGCATTTTAATATTTTGCTCTTCTAATAATCAATTTCTTAAACAGCTTGTTCCCCTCACCCCATATTGTGTCAATTAGATTACAGAATTAAGCTCATAAAAAATGAGTAGTCAAAAATAATTCAGCAAAAAAGTTGTCTGTCCTTTCTTTGTAACTTAGATCTTGAGAACAGGATCATGAATTTTCCAAAACACATATCAGAAAAAAATTTTAGCTTGGGAACAAGTGTGTTAAAGACTGATTACGTTATCTCCCTACGAAAAGGGATATGCAATCACTTACCCCAACTTTGAAAATCCCAGTGAAGCTCTAGATAGAAGTCACCTAGCTGAGATGAAAAGAATACATTAACAAACATTTTAGTCTAAATGACAGCTGTAAAATTTGTTGAAAGTTAGAGGCAGAATTGTGTGTTGCCAAATGAATACCTTTTTCCCCCCTCTGATGTAAGTAGTTGAATTTATACTAAAATTAAACATTTCTGAAGCTTTAACTACAGTAGAATCAATAATGATAAAATTACGCAATTAATTTAAGCTACCAATTTTTAACGAATTTTTTTGAAACTGTAATTTATACAGCTATTAAGTTGTGGATTTTAAAAGATTAATTAAAAATATCCATTAAAAAATCTATAGACCTCTGTTTGCTTTGATTGACAACATCCAAACACATGGAATTATATGTTCTGTCTTAACTTAATGAATCAAGTCTCAGCTACCAGTATCCAAATATACAAATCTCAACTTATCTTCTGGAAAATTGCTCAAATATCACAAACACATGCCAGCCAACTCCTTTAAACTGAATGCAAAGCAACAGCAAAGTAAGGCGTGACATGATTAAAAAAATCAGCAAGTGTTGGTAATACACGGAGGTAGCCACATACCTCCACTCCATGTAAGAAGATAAAAAATATGGTACTCTTAAGCCAGGTCTTGCACTAGTAGGAACAAGGAACAGCACAGATGTTTTATTAAGGCTCTGTCTGCTTGCTCTCACACAAAAACTGTTTTCACTTCTAGACAGACAGCAGGTTTTTTTTCCTTGTATCAATGAAAAATGTAGGAATGTTGACAGAGCATGTCCATAGAGTACATCACTAGGAGAGTTTAGCTGAAGTTCTCAGATATATGGTTTAATTAACTTAAGATAACTGGTTTGCTTTCTGCAAACCCACTCATTTTTACCATTTGACTATGTAGAAGCTCACCGCATCTAAAGGGAAATAAACACCTCTGTTTTATAACCACAGTTTTAGTGCACTACCAGTAGTAGTAGTAAACTGCTGAGACTGAGGAAACTGACCTTTTCTTCTTAGTTTCTCTAAAGTGAGGAATGTTTCACTGTGTTCAAGAAAAATTGGCTGCTGCGTGCAGATGGAGAACTAAACTGAAAAAAATCTCTTTCCTTACTAAGCATGAAAAGAAAGTGTCATTCATGATTGGTGACTAAACAAAAACAGCAAATTCTTCACCAAAAGAAGTTCTAAGGAAGCCTTAAAAATCTAATGAAATAAGTGCAGATTAAAAATACATTCTTTAACTTTTACATTGCAAAGATGACTAACATGTCTGTCTTACATAAACCTCCTCTCTGTTTGAATTTCTAGAATTTGAGGAAGTATCTTAAAAACACACGCAATTGTGACCCCTTAAAATGGACACTGCAAGCTAAGATTGCTATTAAGAGCAACTAGATTTGTAAAACCAAGGAAAACACTTTTTTTTATAGTTTGCTAGAGCATCCTTATTAAATGAACATAAGCCACTATTTTCTATCATAATCTGTTTTTGTCAATACAACTGCCTTGAACTTACCTCTTTCAGGGCTTTTAATAATCGAGGTCGCTTTTCTTCAACACTTTCCCTGGATTGCTGTTTAAGCTTCCTTAGGAGTGCTGTAACTAAACAGAAATGAAACATAAGGTAAAACTACGCTATTTGGTTGTTAACTGCAGGTTATTGTTATCATTCAACATATTTAGAAAAAACTGAAAAATCTATGCCAATGTAGCATTTCATTGGACTTTGGAGAAATGCACTTCCGGCTATAGTAACTATACATAACCCACTATGATCACAACAGGAAGAAAAGCCTCAAACTCTTTATATTATAAAGTATTCAAACATGTCAAGATGTCTTTTTACATGTGTATACATGTATTAGTAAGCATGTATACTCCTGAACGTGAGCCTATGGATAGAGAAAACAATTCAGCAGTGAGGAGCTGATACGTAGAACGTTGTTAGTATATTACAAACTACTGCATTAATATATTATGAAGCAGAATTGCAAGTTCTCTGCTGGAGGACATGTAAAAATAAATACTATTGCATCCATTAGTGAGCAGCCGTAGAATAATTTACTCTTTACTACTTCGTATCTGAAGTAATTAACTTCAGTCACAGTGTTAGTCTGCTGGTCTGTTGAGATACAACATAAAAGCTGTATCCCACTGCCAATTGTTACATCAGACATCATACATATGACTACTATACATGGACCAGCTTCAAATAGGCTATCTCATATAGCTGAAATCCATTCCGACCTTGTAACTCCAACTTAAAATACAGAACGTTAGTTTATAACTTTCACAATCGCTTGTAAGCAAAATCTTAATTCTTCTTAACGTTATGTATCCTAATGCAATTTCTTTCCTCAAGATAAGGAAATAGGCTCGTGTCAAGCTTGTCATATCATATTTAGATATAAAAAAGCTCAGCTGATTAAGATAATTCTCCAGAGAACTAAGAAGGGAGTATTATAAAAAGCCCTAGCTTGAAAACTTTTGCCTTCCTATTCTGAATGAGGCTTCCATTTCTGGTTAACTGGGAAGCAGAGGTTCTTACTCATTTGTCTGTCTCCATAGCTGATGGCTTCTGCAAGAGGGCTCCATCCCTGAGCATTTTTCACCTTTACTGGAGCATTATGGGCTAAAAGCAAGTGGGCACATTCTGTAACAAAGCAGTAATTATTCACAGTAAACATAATGGATGTAGCAATATCATACATAATAAAGGAAACAATAATAAAACAAAAGTAGTGGATATTCAATCTATTAAATGCTTTATCAAAACACATCTGAATTCTGAACACAAATGTTTTTTAATTTTGTTTACGGTTTGTCTGTACTTATAGCACTTTCCTATTAAACAGGAGCACTAAAAACATAATTTGTAATCAATGACCAATTACATCGCCATGGAAGAAATTTTCCTTCTACTTCTTATATTTTGCTTTTTATAAAGATGTATTTTGGTATGTGTATACACCCCCACCATATAATATTTTTAAAATTACATCACATCGCTCTACTTAATGCACAAAGCCACACATTTATTAGGACACACTCAATGGTCTTCCACACACAGAAGCCGTGCACAGGCTTCCCCTCTCTCTGTCTCAATCCCCTTTGCCCAAAGGTCAATGGTGAACTGATTTGCTAGAAACTCGCACGAAGGCATAGAGTTTTCGGTAAGTCTTGAGAACATTGTGTGTATGGGAGGAAGAGAAGAACCCGTCACAGTAACATATCCCGGTGTGCTATATCATCTCGTGGTAACATGGCATCTAACATAGGCAAACAAGCACACTTTTACCTAGGAAAGCCTCGGAATATGTGCGTAACGTGCTATACAAGCAATGGTTACCCTAGGACTAAAAGTGGATAATGGAGCACTGATAACACAGCACAGCACTCGTGGGCTTGTGCTCCACCCGTACAGAGGTGCATCTGCAACGCACTACAGTTGTTGTCAAAGCATCAATAACGGCATGCATCAATGCCCTCCTTGATGCTTAGCATGTGCATGCTGTGCCGACAGAGCAGCATTAACATCTCATGAATACCACACAAGTTCCCAGTGTAGTCACAGCTCAACCTGCATTCCCTTCTCCATCTAAGGATAAAAGATGGTGATGGAATCACCTCCCTTAAAATTAAGGGGAGAAGAAAGCTTTCAGTGTTTCCTTGTACTGAATAAGCTGTCTTCGTTTTAAATGGCTCTTCAGTTTCTAACTATGGAAAGTTTCCTCACCACATCTCATTAAAAATCAACCTGAACCATCTGAAAATGATACAGCTGTATTGAGCTGTAGGCTGAAAAAACATCTCATTATGAATAGGATGGGCAGGAATTACAGATAGAGGAACTTCCTGGATTCTTCGCCTACAGGTGTTACAGGAAACCGTACCAGTCACTCAAGATACAACAGTCCTGAGTCACCGGCAAGCACAGTATTTGGAAAGGAAGAGATTCTTCACTGGTGAATATACTATCTTTTGCGGTACATAAACAAAAGCTCTAACTACTCTGTCCACAAACATACAGCGGTATTTTTGTAGTTGCTTAGATGGTGCTTAACACCATAAGAGCACTGCACAGTGAACAGGCAAATAAGCTTGCATTACTAGCCAGATTACATTTTCAGTTAAGCAAACAGGATGTAAATTCACCCTGTAATTCACAACAGTCTGGCTAAGATGCTGCATTACGCAGCTGAACAGTCTACATGTATCACCCCAGAAAGACAAAAAATGACCTTCAGTATCAACGAGACAGGCTAACAGCATAGTAAAGGATGTGGAGTTCTTGGTGGATCAAAGACTAAGCAGGAGTCAAAGTCAAAAGAGTAAAGCCAGGTATTGTTCTAGACAACATGTGCAAATACTCCTGCTCCAGTCAAGCTACATAAAGGCTTACCATAAACACCCTAAGCGATTTAGGGTTTCACATGCAGGATGACTGACAAAGAAGCCAAGAGGTGAACTGCAAACTGAAATCTCAAATATGCAGTCAATGAGAAAAGGAGTAACAGGAAGAACTGCCTCTCCATGCTATACTGTCTGCCAGGATAATCAAGGAATTTGTCAGCTCTGAACAGAGAGGGTTTTTAATCCTAGAGCTGAACTGTAAAATAACCAAAGTTCAAAAGAGACTTATTCTAAGTATTCAACTGTACTGAACTAAAGGTGATAAATTCTTTTCTATCAGTGTTATTAGAAGAAGTCTCTTTGATCCAAATCAGTTGTACTTATTGTGGTATGATACTGTTGTAGTTAACAATAGCTCTGCTATGGAGCTGTACCATGTACCAGGTGCAGGACTCTCATGGCTTAACAAAACCAAGGCACTCTTTCTTTTTCACTATTGAAACAGGAATTTTACTGTCATGGAGACTGAACAATTATATTCCAAGTTTTTTTCCCAGCCTTGAAATATACCTATTTCAACACTTTCTATTTCTATTAGAAGTAGAAATTTAAATCCTGTGCCTTGAAGTCCTATCGTAAAAAAAATTCCCAAAGGATATCTGAAAAGATCACGGCTGTCATGAATCAACAGGCTGCACAGTCCTATAGTCTTGTCCTGGGCCCTGCACAGAGCAGTCAGTCTTGAAACACAAAGAAACAGCTAGGCAGTGGGTCAGAAATGTGACACAAGTGAATGAAAGAGTATGTGAAAGGCACGTAAGCGATTTCCACTCACACTGAGTTGCTTTATTCTAGAAAATATTGTTTTGATTCATAACTGGGAAAGTGCTAAAGGGAGTTGTTCAAGACCTCTAGCAAGCAGATCAGTAACAACTACAGTGACACTATTAACCAGGAAAGTGTTGAAGAAGAAAAAGGGCACCATCACATAAATAGGAATTATTAAGCCTTCTGTACCACGAATTAATTGCACATTAAAATAGAGAACTGCCTGGATCGAGCCTCCTGCCTACACGTACCGAGTGTATCCCTCCGCCTCAACTGTTTGGACACCAAAGAGGAAACAGGCATGCATACGCTTGCCTCCACTGCTTAGAGGTGTTTCTTGTTTCGCAATCTTCTGTGATCTTCCAAGCTTCCTTCTAACTCTGTAACAAGAGAGAAGCTGGGTCCACCCACTGTTCTTGTTCTAGGCTCATGAAGGAGTCCAGCTGTTAAAACTCCTGCCCCGGTATTGAGTCTTTCCAACCTAGCCCATTGCCTACCCAGCTCCTTGGCCTAATGAACAGCCCTAACCTCTCTTCCAAATCTTCATGGCCTTTTGTTTTCGGAAAACCTCAACTTTGAACTAGTTTGAAACAAGATCGCATTCAGAAAAACTGAAAATCTTTTCTACTCTCGCTCCTGAGTCTTCAGGATAATATAAGAACACCACAATTGATGGTTTTACCAACCTTTATGTCCCAACATCACAGCAAGATGCAGAGGAGTGTTTCCTAAAATAAACAGGAAAAAAAGATATTAGATTCAACATAGCGGACTCCATTGCAACTCCTTCAGGAGCCTGCACACACAGCTCAAATGCTACATATTAAGAAACTTCAGATACATAACCTAACAAAGGAGCACACTAACACGCACCTGAGCAGTTATGTTTTTAAGCAAGTCCTATGTATAGTCTCTTGATTATATTTGTTAAAATAAACATACCTGAAACATTTCATGGGCCAACAGAGCTTTTTAATTACATCTTGAAACGTGCTCCAGCCGAAGCGCTACAATTATATCTTCAAGAAAATATCTCAAACCTCTATACTTACCATGGTCTGAAAAGTATATCTTATAAGGAATGACATATCTAGGGTAAAAGCTACTCAAAGATACAATACCAATTAAAGTTTTAAGAGCATATTTTATTAATCAAAGACTTGGTATAAAATTTTTACTAATACAGCAATGGATGGTTTGCAAAATAATGGTAACTTCACTACAAAAAAAAAGAAAAAAACTCTTTGGTTAGTTTAATGCCATGTTTCCAAAGAAAGCTTCCAAGATTATTAGCAGATATTATAAACACGACTATTTTCCTGGCTATACATATGACACATTTTGTCCTTAAATACGCACAGGAAGGTACAGAGCTGTTTTTCTGGATTGATGCTGCTACTAGAATTCTGATGCATTTTATTTTTGTAGCTTAGGGATGTAAAATTCTTCCATTTAACTGCCTTACTCTATATTCAAACGCTTTCTAGCAAAGCTAACAAAGATTACTGGTAAACGAGTTTCTTTTGCAGTTATAACAAATGCACTTGATTTTAGGGGTATTTTACAGCATCACGTTAGTGATAAGCACTTGCTACAGGCAAAGGATGATGCACCGCACATCTAAAAGATGCAATCCAAAACATTCAGAGATTGCTATACAAAGTAATTACCAACATACTATAGTATCATGAAATCTCTGATCAAGATAGGCAAGCAGTCAAAGGCAGAATTTATAAGTGGTTTTGAATTAGCCATTCAAAACGTAGTACAAATTATTCTTGTGGGTCACTAAATATCTCAGACAGCTACATCCTAGTCCATTATGTGCACTAAGCTAACCTCAAATTTTCTATTAATAGATTTTTGTAACATCTGAGAGCCAAAAACGTAATTTAGAATACTGGATGCAGCCATTCTTTGTTAAGTGACTGAAAGAATGTTACTGAGGAACAAACCTGAGAACGAGCCAAACCATATACTCAGAGAATTCAAATTATGCAAGTCAGGGGGAAAAAATTTTCCTCACCTTGCCAAGCACTTCAACAGGATCCTGATATACATATGTTTGCTCTTACGTTAATTACTTAACATAAGAGCTTTGCTTTACATCTGCTTAACAAAAAAAACATCTTTCAAACACTGCACAAGAAGAGCCAGACAGCTCCAGGACATACAACAGCTCGGCATAGTGGGAAGACACAACAAAATGAAAGCTAACCAGGCATTTGACAGCTTTCATGAGAACTGCGGCGAACCTTTCAGCTGGTAAACGGGAAATGCAGTTGTGCAACAACATATATCATTTCAAAACTCCTCTAGACAAGGTTCTGCGCAACCTGATTCGATTTTGATGCCCTCTCTGCTTTGAGCAGGATGCTGGACTAGATCACCTCCAGAGAGCTCTTCCAGCATAGATTTTTCTTTGATTCTATGATCTTCATGCTGAAAAGTGTGTAATTCAAAAACTAAATAGAAAACTTACAGACAATTGGGAGAGGAAAAGGAGCATGCAGAACAACAGACATTACAATAATTGGTAAAGTACAGGAATTAGAACCTATCAATTCCAGAGGAAAAAATAAAAAGCTATTTATGAGGAAGATGAAAAGAGGTAATGTCCTTCTTGCTGGTCTTTACCCAGCAAGCCCCTAGCGAGGAGGAGTCTAAAGTTTAATGCATATCCATGAGAAAAACCAGGAAGTTCGCTGCAGTACCAAAGGAACAGGAGTCACTAACAGGCAAGCTAATAAAACAACCTTAGGAAAGGTGGGGAGAATGAACGGTAAGGCAAACACACGGGAGAGGGGCATCCTGACGCTCTGAAAGGAGCACCGCAGTTCCTACCATTCTGGACTAGCGGACCAGGCAAGCCTATTTTTCATCGCCCAGGATAAAGTCTTCTTCAGACACCGCTGAACCCACAACAGCCAGACTCTTGCGAGCACCACTTCAACAGCACCTGGCTGCTTCAGAGAGCAGGCTGGAACGTGGTGGCACGGAACTGCAGGTGGATTGTTCTAACAGACACAGGTACCGCGAACCAAACCTTGCAAGAACCACGTTAATCTCACGCACATTTTTATGCCACCAGAATTCCATTGCTACTTTACAAGAAGTACTTCCATGGGAAGTCAGGCACACAAAAATATTTGCTGACCTGGGCCTGTCAACCAAACAACTCTCTCTCCCTGATCCCCTCCCCAAAGGGTAACAGTCTCCGCAAGAACTGAGAAACCAAGCTACCTTTGGCACAGCCACAAAACCAAATGTGGAACAGCATTTGGCACAGCTCCATCACTAATCATCCGTCTTACGATCTGATAAATCTGGAGAGGTCTTGATACTCTTTGGGCCCAACAAAATGAGTTCTACCAGTAGCAAATATAGGTCTGATTTATCAAAATAAGCCATGCAAACCAATGCTTATTTACACGTCACAAAATGAAGAAATTACAGTGAGGAATCCCTCAGTTCATAGAATGCCTCCCTACAATCTTCAGCTTCTCCCCTTCAACAGGAGGAAGGGAAGAGCTGCTCAAGCAGAAAGACTCCTCTCTTGTCTAACCGCAGTCTTAAGCGGAGGCAAGCTTTCGCTCTGCCCAGGAAAACTGAGGGAAGGCAAGCGCCTCAGAAGAGATGAGAGCAGCGCTGCCGCAGCCTGCCACCTAGCCACAGCCGCCAAGCACCAGCACTGAGCAGCAGCACTCATCAGGCTCTGAAGTGGGCAGCAGCCGCAGACTTTCTATACATTTCATCCCAGACACCTGGCTGGCCGGCAGGCACATCAGGACAAGCTCGCTTCTACTCCTTCAGGAAAGCTGGGGATCTGAAAGCACAAAGTCACTCCCAGCAGCTGCTGGGACAGAGGCCCACTACCGCTAGCATTCAGATCACAGAAGTCCCAGACTCACAAACTAAGTAGTACCAGCACTTACAGGACTCCAGTGGAACTGTCCCACCAGAACTCTATCATGCTACAACCTCCAGTTCTGCCAACCCTAAAATACAAAACATGTTTAGCTGCTTAATCATGGCAACAACAGCTGAGGCTCCTCTATAACAGTTCCTGCCCAGAGCATACAGACTAATTAGTTAAAACTAATCTGATGAAAAAAATGCTGAACTCCATTAACCAATTTTTCCTACCCAGTGCAACTCAGCATTTCTGCCAGGGCAGGCAAGAGGGTGGGAGAGGGGAGTTGCACTTCTTTCAGTTGCACAGGTGGTTGTAACAGCGTGAGGTATTCAGCGGACTACAGCAGCAGCCGCAACAGCAGCGCCAGGTACCACAAAAACAAGTAGCTTTACACAAGACAGCTGCTAGTAAGAGAGAGGAGGGTGCAACTTCACAATGCTATTGTTTACCTATATGATAGAGCTGTCATTATTTACAGTGCCCTTTTTATTAAGAGGCTGACGTGTAGTTTTGATGACTTCAATGCAATTTAATCATAATTTGATGTGATCGTTTCTAGACACTGGCTAGAACATGAATGTGCATATAATTCAACAGTTGCAATCAAATTCATCTCATTTAGATTTCTCTTTTGACAACAGCTTGATTCGCCATATAAACAAATCTCACGGATCCCGGCCATCTACAGAAAGTCTCTTCAATATCGATAGCTTGGGGAAATCAGCATTTCTACTTCCCTGCCCACATTTAAGCCGCATAGCCTACAGGGCCTTACTCTGAGATAGCAGTGGTACAACAGTGCCTGAAATCCTGCATGTCTGCAGCCAGGGCAAGCAAACAAAAAAATCAGTTGTACGAACATGCACATAAAGCACAGGACTTTCCTAATGAAAGGTTAAAAGTTATACATGCACACGTGCGGACGTTTGGCACACCTATGAGGAAGCTGAGTGTTTTGCAATGGTAATTTAGCAAGATTTGTCTATTCCAGAAACAACATGTTTTTATTTTGAATATACGTTTAAGCTTTTAAATATGTTATAGCAAAAATAAAAGTAATCTAAAACATACACATACAAGCTTTTCCAAAGAACCTCCCTCTTTTGGGATAATGATACTGGCCTTACCGACAAGTAATGCTTTTTGAGGTTGATTTAGAGTTAGGCAGGCTGCACTCAATTTACAAAACACAGCCAGCGTTTGTTTTATCAGAACACCATGAGTTTAACATTCTACAGGACTTGGCTTTTCTGCCCTTAGCCACACACTAAAAATGGAACTGAATTATAAACAATAACTGTTACTAGAAGTTCTTTGTCTGCTCCGTCACTTCCTTATCATGTGCTAGGATTCCTCTGGCTTACTTCTAAGTACGATTGTAAGCCGAAGTTATCTACTCCAAATAACTCACAATTCAAATATGTAAACAAGTGACAGATGGATGCAGGCAGAAAGAAAACAATAACAAGGAAATATTAGTCAGGCCTTTGGTATGTCAAGACAAAGGGTTTGTTTTTGTTTTGGTTTTTGAACATTGAAGAGCAAAGGAACACAAAGTAAAAATTTGGAGGAAGACCATGGGAGAGAAATCTACAGCATTCCTACTGCAAACAGTAGTGAGAAAGCAGAAAGATGTTCATCCGAAAA
>VXAL01009893.1:58269-94427 GCA_013399475.1 Chauna torquata
GGGGACGGGGGCTTCCGATCCGAAGCGTGGCAAAGGCGATTTCATCGCCGGGGTGCTGGGCTCGGGCTGTTGCCGAGCAGACGCCGACCTGCTGCTCGCGGCACCTGACAGACGCGGAAAGCCTCTGCGGGAGGGGAGGATTCGTTTCCCCCTGTGAGTCTTGCGGCGTGTCCGACATCCAACGCTAACGATTCTTTTTCCTCTTGCGAGCTCCTGAAATAAAATATATCATATCATAGCAGACGCCTTTCTCCTGCTGGAAAAGGCCTATTCTCCCGCAGTGGTCTGAGAGGCACGCTTTCTGCTAGGAGGGCTGTCGAGGTGAAGGTGAAGCACCCAGCACCCTGGTGACTCGGCAGGCTTCGCGTTGTTGCGCGCACAGGATAGCTGCAGATGCTGATAGCTGTGCTGATGGGCAGGCATCTGCCAGGTGCTTTGCATGCCGCCAAAGACTTTCCTGAAGTCTGTGTGATAACAATATTTAACTTTGCTGCTGGGCCCGGGCAGAATACATTTTCTCATTTACACAGATTGTGGAAAATGTTGCTTCAGTCATCCTTCCAGATTGAATAAATATTCCATAAATATTTTGTGGATGCATTTTATAAAGCGCTGGAAGAGTTTGCATTGAATGATCATGAAGTTTCTGATGGCCACAGTGTGTGTACGAGGGAAATAACGCAAATTTGCAACTCACAAATTAGTATTTGTTCCAAACCCTAGGTCTAGATGTTACGCTTTGCTGCTTGGGCAGTAGGACTTTGCCTTGTGATCTTTGATTCCATGCAGAATCACTTACACAGTCTACAATTTTGAGTAGTTATGAGTAGGTAGCTCTGTTGAAGAAGACCACAGGAGAAGTCGTCACGCGGTGCTGTATTCACGTGCTGATGATACAGTGGCTGCGTTCTTGCTGGAAGCTCGGTGAGATTCCTGAATATGATGAACTTGTCATTAAACAGAAATCCTGAAAGCATGCAAATACCAAGGTGCTCAGCCAGGTTCCTGGTGCCACAAGTGCATCGGTGCATGCGTGAATATCTTTTTTCTTGTTAAATTTTTCTTGAGTATTTGTATAAAAGCTGTTGCACAGAAACATGGAACTTGGCATGACTGCATGCCAGGGAAATGTCTAGGCTTTTGCAAACTTTTTATCTGGTACAGATTGGAACTTGCTGGTGCCCTATTGCACCTCTCAAGCAGAGCGTCAGGGAGATGGGGCATGTTGCTCTCATAGAGACTGTGTCAGACCAGGGCCTTTTCCCCAGAAATGACCAGAGACGGAAAAAGTAGGAGAACGTGGCAAGCAATGTAAGTATCACCTCAGTGTTCTCCTAGAAACCATCTTCAGGTTGGGGATGTCCATAAAAGGCTTGGAGACTCCTTTGGAGTCATTTCATTTCTTGTCTTGAGTACTGAAGTATTTCTGGCAGCTGCTCAGGTGATCACCAGTCATCGTTGTAATTTCAGTGAGTATGTGATCAAGCTCAAACTACACAATATTTGGGTCTGAGAGACACAGGTTGCTTCCGGTGAAGTCACTTGGACTGGAAGGTACTTGTCATTTGGTTGGGTTGGGCCTCCTAGGCATCATAAAGCAGTTTGGGGTGGATAGTTGGCTTTCAGGTTCATTTAGATAGTTCTAAACAATGTGCTTAACATCCACTTAGATAATCACTGCAACAAGACGAATAATCAAAGATCAACTGGTGCTGTCTAGAACACAGGTTCTCTTCAAAGAACAGAGAATTTGTTTCCTCTAAGCTCTTTATTCATTGAGTTTAGTGTTTTAGTCTAGATTTTCTTTAACTAAAGCTTTATTTTAAAGGCTGCATGACATTTAAATGTGCTTCTGCTATCACAATACAGTGCGCTCCATGCAGTTAGTAGAGCTGCACTGGCAGGTAGCAGCTGAGTATCTAGCCGTTGACTTTGCCAGCGGTGCGGTGGCTGCCTGGTGGCTGCAGCTGAGCTCCAGACACCCCTTTAAAGCAAAGTGAGATTTTTGCTCCAGGATCAATTGACAGGAACTACGTCAATATCTGTTATCAATTCAGGTAAAGCTCAAATAATGTCTTGTTGTGGCTTGCAGGTGTTTAACAACAAGTAGACTTATAAGGTAGGAGGGATGGATCCTGATCGGATGTTGTGTGAGCAGCTTGCCACAGCCAGAAAACCAGCCGGCTGTTATTGGAAAAGATGGATGCGTCACCTCAGTGTCGAGAATAAGGACTTGTTAAGAAACCCGAAACTATTATTGTCCAAAATTTTCTCACTGCTCTCTCTAAAGTTATATTTGTTTCTTGCTTTCACGACAGGGCTATGACTACAGCCGGAGTGGAAACCCTACCCGGAATTGCCTGGAGAAGGCTGTAGCTGCGCTAGATGGAGCTAAATACTGTAAGCAGTTAGTAGGCTCCTTAAGCAATTTGTACATGTCTTGATGGTGGCTCCAGTAGATGTAACGTGGGGAGGCAAGGACACTGAGTCATCACCATCTGTTGTTTGACAGCAAGGCTTTCACAGCCGGTGACCGCTGGTTATGGGCGAGAGCTGCTCTGTGCTGTGACAAGAGCTCAGCGCTCCTCGTTCAGGGGGACCAGCTCAGTTACTGGTCCTTGCTTAGTGACGTTGCTTCTTGCTGCATTTAGTGCCTAAGCTAAACCGAAGCATGGTGTTCCGTGTTCTGAACTCATCGTTGTGTAGCAGCACTGAATTTGGTGATGTGAGGGTGATCCAGGCAGCCATTGTTACCAGACCGTGTTACCAGTGTTCGTTGTGGGTTACACCTCATATAAAATAGGCCTGCTGCTTGTATTGAATCTACTTGGAGAGTGAGATAGCATAGGGGAGAGTGACAGAACAGGTTCCCTTTAAAAGTGAAGTAAAGAAAGCAAAGGCAAGTTTGACAAGGTTGTAACATATTAAAATATGTTCTGTCTGCTGCTTTTTTCTGGTTTTAGGTTTAGCCTATGCTTCTGGCTTAGCTGCAACTTTGAATATTACTCACCTCTTAAAGGCAGGAGATACAATTATCTGTATGGATGATGTCTATGGAGGTAAGTAAAGCACAAGCGTGTTTTTGATCTTTGTTGTGCGAATGATTAAATGTATCTACTTGTGTTTCTCATGAACTTTCTGAATCGATCCTACTTTTTTTAAAGCCTTTTCATGTCATGAGAACACAGAACACTCCTGTCTGATTTTGGTGGTAGAAATTCAAACACTGAAAGATTCTGCAGTATAATGTGGAGGTTTCCAAAATATAGCTAACTAGTAATGTATGCTACAATGCAGGGAAAACAGCGATATCCTAGCTTTGCACAGACTTGTCTGCAGTCCAACATGATACAACTTTCCAGCTTCTGTTATTTCTACTGCTCCTTTCCTAGGCTTGACCCTTTACCAGCCAGTATTTTGGCTGGACTGTTACAAACAACTCTATTCTGTCATCTTCCTAAAATGCACAACTTGCATCTGTTACGGCCATGTCTTCCAAGTGCAACAGTGACACTGCAGCCCACTGCTAGGTTGTGATCTTGCATAAATTTTTTTGATCCATTCCTCCAGAAAACTGCCCCAGTAACAATCAGCGTGCACCCGCCTCTGCCAAAATCCTTCAAACAGTTGATGCCACCCAAAAGTCAGTAATAGGGAAGTCTGCCAGTATCCCCTGCAACGATCGGTGTCCTCAGTGCCCGACTCCTGCGTTTCACTGATCAATGAAGCTTGTCATCTTCCATCATCTCCCTCCATCTCTTTCAAGACCTTGATACAAAGAGATCAAATCTGCTTTGTTTTCAAAGGAAGGTTAGAGAGGCCAGCAACACTTCCAAGCTATGGCCTGCGCTGGCTCCTTTTTGCCATGCGGGTTTTGTTCCTCTGCCACACTGGTGTTCCGCCTGACAAACCTCAGCCTGTAGCAGCAACCTTTGAGTCTTTGGATGCTGACCTCTGGCGCCTGTCCCTGCTCACCCTAGGGTACATTGGGTTTGCTAACCTTTGGGCTCAGTTTTTGTAAAAAGCCTTATTGGTTAGGTTAGCAGTACTGTCCTTGCTAAGTCAAGTGAGTCCATAGTATTCAAAGTTGCCAGAAAAACAGTTTAAAAAAAAAAAAAAAAAAAAAAGGCTGTCAGTGTCCATGCTGGGATGTGTTTAAGAGATGCTGAGTTTTGGGAAGCCTGAGGAGGATCTGCGGGTAGTTGACACCTGAATTCTAGGCCATTGCTGTAATTTTTTAGAAGGGCGGCTTTCGGTGTAACTGCTCATTCCCGTTGAAGGTTTTTTGCTGTGTGTTGTTATTAAATACAAGACTACTGGAAAGCAAGTTTTCTGTGGGTTGTATTTGTAGAGTTCACAGCCTGTATGAAAATTTCCTATGCTTGAATAAGCTTCCAACAACACAAGAGAGAATATAGTATATAGTTCATTGTAGAAATACAAGTATTTTCTGAAATAAAAAAAATCATTCACACAGTGTTCAGACAGAATCTAACTCTGCATGTCCTATGCCTTTATGGCAAGATGGCAGCTGACATTCTGCATAAGTGAATAAATGTTGAATAACCTTGGCAGAAGGACCCGATTGATTGATTTTTAATCCAGGCTGTGTTGCCAGGTGGTCAATATGTTGCATATCTAGTGCTCAGCTAGTTGCTTCTGTTTTCTTCCTTTGAGCTTTCCAATGAAAGGCTTCGAAAACAGCAAGGAAGGAATAATGACTTTTTTAATGTTCGTCATTGCATGCTAATTTAATGGAATGATAAGAAACACAGTACCTGGAGTCTACCCCTTGATTCTTCCTCTCCCCAGATTCTTGATTAAACTTATTAAATAGAAGGAAGACCTTGAAAGTACAAGGTGGAAAAAAGTTGTTACTATAACCAGAGTGGGGGAAAATTGATATAAAAACTGGAACTGCTTGCTTGTGCGTAGAAAAGAGCTGGAAGAAGAGCAAGAAGCAGGCAAACTAAATGGGACTGTAGGTCACAGTTGTTCACAGTGTGTTTATGTGATTGAAGTATACAAGTAGATCCATTCTTTGATGCAGTAGAAGAGAAAAACCAGGTAGCTGTGTGCGCAGTGTGCTGTGGGTTATACAGAAGCGAGGCCATTCTGTGGGAGGAGGCAGGGAGTCCCAGAAGCAGCTGGCGAGTGTGAGAGTAGCCATGCAAACAGCACCCAGTGACCATGAATGCGTACTCAGGTGCCAGCAAAAGGATTTCATTTTCTGTTTCATTTTCCAACTAGAAAAACCCGAGTGTTTGAATTAATTAATTGAAAGTACTTCATAATCACTGTGATTCCACCTTCCCATTATTACTTTTCCATGATGTTTAAAAACACAGCAATCTTCAGACTTTTTAGAAATAAAAAAAATACTAATTTGCCATTTGTCATGTATAGCATAGAACTATGCTCCTGACTTTCTGTGGATGCATACAAGACACTGGAGATCAGTGAAGAAAGGTTAGGGAAACTGTTTCACTTAGCATCGTGTCTCTCTCTCTTCTTTTTTAAAGGTACAAACAGATACTTCAGGAAAGTAGCCATGAAAATGGGTTTAAATGTAGTTTTTGTTGACTGTACAAAATTGAAATGCCTGGAAGCTGCAATTACACCAGAGACCAAGGTAGGAGAGAGAAAAATTGCCAAGCTCACTTGCTTAATGTTTGTAAATAATTTTATTCATGCCACTGTTGTATCGGGTGTATGAGGCAAGGTTTTGGCAGCGGAGAGGGCGCAAAGCTGGCCTCTGTGAGAAGAGGTCAGGGCACAGCTGCAACAGTCCCACCTCAGCCCACAGCTGAGCCAGGTAGTGAGGTCTGTGGTGCCTCTCTGAAAACACATAAGAGAGAGGAAAAACAGCAGAGTGAGAGAGGAGGAGAGGAAAAAGAGTAAGAAGCAGCAGAGGTAACATCAATATCAGAGGAGGAGGAGGTGCTCCAGGGCACTGGAGCAGAGTTGAGAAGTGAAGTTGCACTTGGAGAGTGGGGAGGAAAAGTGTTTAATTGGCAATAAATTAAATTTAGTTTTCCCCAAGTTGAGTCTGGTTTGTCCATGAGAGCAATTGGTAGTTGATCTGCCTGTCTGGGTATTTTCCAGGAATGATGCACCACAGCCATCAGTACAGGGATCATAACTGGCCCTGTGATGGACTGTTATGTACTGGATAAAATAAATGCAATGCCTAGAAATGTTTACCTTCTTAAGTCTCCAAGAAACAATGGAAAATAGGGTAATTGCAAAGTGCTTTAAAATTAGGAGTAGGAGAACATCTGTAAGTAGTAAAGGCTTGTTCAGAGAAACATGTTGTTTCCTCCTGTTGAGGAGTGGAAAGAAGTCCTTGCTGATACCTGTATTAATGTTTAAAGTCTAGGGGGCTTGAGAACACTGTTTTTTTTGCTGAGGTAGGGAAGCAGTTAGTGGAGTAATAGCTTCCATATGAAAATGAATAAGCAATGCTGTGGGATGGTAATAGTTGCTCTTGGGCATAAAGGTTTTCTTCTGGGTATGTCAGGCATTCTTCAGATGTGATGCACTTAAGGTTTCAAAGGCTTTGGTGTTCTTTCCATGTATCAGTTGTTTGGGGGGAAAATATCACTCTCAAGACATCTTGGCATTCTTTAGTAATCACACCTTATTATTTCCACTCTCCAAACCTGCATCAGAAGCTGACACTCAACAAGTTAACATTTAAAAGCACTTGTGACTTCTAAATTCATTTCTTAAAATAAAAAGGTAGTATTTATGATGGTAGAACTGATGATAATAAAATTATCCTAAAAGATACTGATGATGATAAATGACTATAAAAGTAATCTGTGTGTATGTGTGGAGAGAGAGGCCTGGATATTGACGCATTGGTTGGTTTTTAGACTGGCACCCTTAAAAATACATAAAAGAGAGGAAAGGTTTGCTTTGCATACTGCACATTATGTGTGTATACATGTAGTAGAGATACTACCAGCACTCTAAACTGGTGTTTGAATTGTTGAATTACTACAGCTTGTTTGGATTGAAACGCCCACAAACCCCACACTGAAGGTCATCGATATTCAGGGCTGTGCAGATGTGGTGCATAAACATAAAGATGTTCTTCTAGTAGTAGATAACACTTTTATGTCTGCGTATTTTCAGGTAAGTGCCTTCTTTGTTTATAATTACCCTGTTATTTCAGTGTATTCAAAGATGCATTTTTAAAATGGAACCACTGCCAACAAACTGTGGTTTTGATATGTGCATTGTAAAATTGCCTGTTCTGTTTCTAAATACAACCAACGCACTGCTCATTTTTAAACTAGCAAAGATGGCATGCGAAGTATTTTATGGCTAGCTATATACCAGTATGATACTGGCAAAACCAACATAGCGCAGAGGTTAAGCAAACACATTTACGCAATCAAGAAAGTAAGTTAAGCCACTGGGAGAAAGGCTTCTCTGTCATTCGAAAGTCACATATTTTTTTAAATTTAACTGATGGGAATAATAACAGACCTGGTAAAAAGTGTACTGTTTTCTACCTTTGCCCTTTTTCTACCAATTCTTTTGCATATGCTGTTTATGATCTGTTCTGAACCACCTGATACTCCAAAAAGAAGGTGGAGAAAAAAGTTAAAACAAGAAAAATACGTTAACTGTGTCTCTGAGATACTAAAGTTACGTTTTGCTTCAATATTTTGATGAATGTGTGGCTTAAGTTTGTAATTTTGACCTCGGAAAACTTGTATAACTTTTTTACTTTTGTAACTAGAATACGTGAAGTAAAGGCAATTTTTTAAATTCTAAAACTACTTCTAAATAATAAACTTCAAAGTCTTGTTCATTTTAACATGGGCTAGAACTATCCCTGTGTATTTCCCTGGAGACCGAACTAATCCCTTATATTTTAGGTCTAAAGAAAAACTTCTTTTTGAGTGCAAAAGGAAAGGTGTCTTTGTTTTTGTTAAGGACACTGAGATCTTTATAAATTAAGAGAGCTTTACAGAAAGTGTTAATGCTTAGCTAAAGCAGCACTTGAGTTTGTCTTGTACATACCAAAGGTTTTCTTTTTTCTCCATTTATTTATCTTCTGAAAGATGTGTGTGAAAGAGGAAAAGCGAGCATCTGGATATATGAGCTAGTTAATGTGTCTTTTATTGGCCTGGTCCTAAGAGAAAGTCAGTTGTAATGATTAAGTCTAGTAAGCATAATAGGTAATGTCTTTAAACTCCTCCAGGCTCCTGCTGATACACTGTACTAAGAAAATCATAATTTTAGAGTGATTTGTATAGTAAGATTGAATATAAAAGATACTGGTGTTTATGCTACTGTTCTCTTGGCTGCGCATTGGGAGTGCACATTATCCATGTTCCTTGAATAGACTTATGTGCTTAAGCTGACAGTAGACAGTAGCATTCTTTTATTCTAAATCTGCTTGCTTTCACCCTTTGATGTATTAGTATTCTTCAGTCCTTATAATAAGTTTATATTATATGCAAAGTCCTTTACTTAGTGACTAATTAAAAAAAAAAGATTGACAAGAGGTAATGAACAATCATCATCTTGGTTTGCCTGTCACCTTAAAAAGGCTTCTGTGAAGAAAGCTTTCTTCAGGTGTTCAATTGTTCTTTCAATGCAGTATCACTGATATTGATACCTACAGAACTGTGAAGTGTTTTACTTTGTGTGGAGGCCTTCCTTTTCTAAGGAAATGTACTTTAAACATCTTTACTTATCCCTGCCTCAGCTAAGCAATGTAACAGTTTTTTTCGGAAGTGTGAACGTGCTGTATGTAGCTACACTCACTTCATTCAAGTTACTCTCTTCTCTCACTGAAACCAGTGAGAATTAGACCAGTGCTTTCAAATCATGTTTTATTCTGAGTTCTTTCATTGTGCTTATCGTGAATTGAGTGCTTTCCCGTATTACTGTTTTTTGTCACACATTCTATCTTTCTTCATTCCCAGTTTTTGTGTTTTGTGTTATTTTTTTTTTTGTTACTTTTTTCTTAGTTTCTCTATCTGTTGTTACTTTCTGTATTTGATCACAGTGTTTCTGGATAGCTTGAAATGAACCAGAGTGCAAAAATAACTTTAATCAGACCTATTATTTTCATATCATTTTAGCGTCCTTTATCCCTGGGGGCTGATATTTGCATGTATTCTGCAACCAAGTACATGAATGGTAGGTACTTGAGTTCAACACAACTCGGGCTGGTTATTTAAAAGTCATTCAAGCTACTGTAGAGCCTTTCTGCACTCGCCTCTTGAACCTCTTCCATGTCTCATGGAAGCTTTTATGCTGCCTTTGCCATGGATAAATCTGTACGTAGCTAAATCTGTTTCTGCTAATAGCAGCAGCAAGTGATGTTGTGCAAACATAGTTTGCACTGTGATGGTGCCCATATAGTTTGCCTTAATGAGAAGAACAAATCCACAGGATGAGACTGTATTTTTCAAACTCAGGCTCCCTCCAGGTTTAGCTGGTCTTACAGTGTCCAGGATGGAGCAATCTTGGGCAAGAAAAGCAAAGAGTGGGATTTGGAAATGCACCGTATACACACACACAGCAGTAAAACCAAATGTGAGGCTTCAGTATAAGGTAGCTGCTGGAAATTACATTAAAGTTCAAGGGAGGTTTTTTATGGCAGTGCTGGAGCCCATTCAAAACCACATTCATTGTGTTGTTTCCCAAACAATCCAGGCTAACAGCTAGCTTGACTGCGGTAGCTGTGCTGTAACCACACGTCTGCTTGTGGTGCAGATAAAAGTGGAAGCTTTCTAGCTGGGGTTTGCTCTTGTTAAACAAGCAGTCTGCTGCTGCTCCATGGGAACTCATTGATTTCTGTACGAAATCCTGCTTTCTGGCAGCTAGCTGCAGCAGGTGTGGTAGGTACCTGGGGGCATGAGAGCAGCATGCGGCAGAGCACACTGCTAACACTAACCTCAGAAAAAGCTGGAATCTGCCTGTGATTCATGTGAGGGTACAGGAAGGACAGCAGTGGCAATGAGAAGGAATCAAGTGTCTTGCAAAAATGGGACTATTTTAGCACCAAGACTGAGAAAAGAGGGTGTTTGTGGCAGAACCCTGGAGCAGGTGAAGTGGCTGACTTTGCTCTTATGTTCTCCTTGCGTTTTTAGGGCACAGCGATGTTGTAATGGGGCTTGTTTCAGTAAATTGTGATGACCTCTACGAAAAGCTCAAATTCTTACAAAACTGTGAGTAGTCAATATAGGAAATACGGTAAAGTATATCGTATTTGGATATACCAGCTCATGGTAGGAGGCATGTTGCATACACACAAGTATGGGCTCTGTCTGTGCTCTGAGTGTCATGTAGTGAGATGGAAGATGGGGCACATCCAGAAAGCATCAGATGCATAGCAGCTCAAATTTCTCCCGTGTGCAGCACCTGCAGTTACATGAGGCATGACTATTTACCAAGTCTCTCTTAAGGTTATATGCAACTTTACTGCTTCTTAATTATAATGAATAAATTTCTGTACAGTGTCCTGTCAACAACAGAAGGAGTAAAGGTATAGTATACCTAACAAATTTCATCCTCGAAACTTCAGCTTGTTAATTCAGCCCACTAATTGGCTTCCAATGTGTGTGAAATGAGGAAGGCAGATCGTAGCAGATGTCTTTCCCCTTGTCTTGTTCTAACTCAAGAAATTTGGGAAATTAGGACTGTATTTAGTTTTACTAAAAAACAAAGCCGTCTTTGTTTCATGTCTAAGTTTGTGTTTCAATTTCTGTAGCTCTTGGAGCTGTTCCATCTCCTTTTGACTGTTACCTGTGCAACCGTGGTTTGAAGACACTACAGATCCGGATGAATCAACATTTCCGCAATGCATTAGCTGTTGCTCGATTTCTTGAGTCAGATTCCCGGGTGGAGAAAGTCATTTTCCCTGGTAGGTTGGCAAGGCTTCAGAGTGGTGATGTCCTAGAGTGAGGCTGGATCTGGGTACAATACTACGTGTCGCTTGTGCACCTCTCACATATGATGACTCTTGGTTAGGTGTCTACCTTGGCAATGGGCTTTGCATTCCTTTCCATCTGAAGGATGTTTTTGTATAGTTTAGGGTGAGCTGCTTTGCTCTTTGATGTGATGGTAATTAACTTACAGCAGCTCTTACAAATTTCAGGTTTGCCTTCACACCCTCAGCATGAGCTGATCAAGCGGCAATGCACTGGCTGTCCTGGGATGGTAACCTTTTACATTAAAGGAAGTCTTGAACATGCTACTGCCTTTCTCAATAATTTAAAGGTAAATGATGGTAAATACACTCTACCTTAAAGGGAACTGAATCTGTCTTTCTGAGTGTGATGATGGAAGCAAGTATTTTTTCTTGGGGCAGAGAGAGTCTTCCTCTGTAGTTTTAAAGCTCCTATTTTCTTTTGGGTGTAACCATCTCTAAATAATAGATTATGCATAAATGGGACACTAATGAGAGGGAAGAAGAGGATGCTTCAGCTCATCTGAGGTGTCTATTTACACAGTATGGTGTAGCATATCCAGGTTAGCCCAAGCATTGCTTCTAACAAAGAGCCAACATACCCGCCTTTTGCAAATTACCTCTAATATTTGAAAGCAGAGAAGTTGTGGCTGGTGTAATACTATTGTAATATTTCAAAGTACTTGTCAGGAGAAGAAGCTATTGAGAAATGACATGGATCGTGAAGCAAACACGGAGTTCCTCAGTTTGGAGAATGGTTGTTTGTTTATTTTACCTGAACCATAGGAATTTTGCTTTTGTCTTTGCAATACATTAATTCTGCCCGTACTCTTTCATGTATTTGCTAGTTGGGGTCTCTGGTTAGTTTGCATCCTGCTCTTGTGTTTGTGTTGTTTTGTTCTTGGAAAAACAAATCAGTAGTAATTGACAAGATGAATTAGAACTTCCTTCTCCTCCCTGTTTTACTTGCTTGCCAGTTAATGTCATCAGCTGAAAAAGGAAGTACTAAAAATACGATGTTCCCACAAAATATCCTTTTTCATGAGAGAGAGCATGTAGTCCTGGCACAGGAAATCAGCCAGCTTTGACAAAACGTGTCAGGAAGTACATTCCAGAATAGCTCCGTATGAGTATGGTCACTTCACCCTTTTGACTTGGCTAGCCATCAGTTTGTCACTAGGTTGATGCAAAAGTAATGTTGAGGGCGGTAAGTGCGTTCACAGCAGACAAATTGTGAGTACGTATTTGAGTGCAGTTGACTCTCTGGAGAGCCTTTCTGTCTTCCGCAAACACGTGTCTGTAATTTAAAGATCAATGCTAAAAAAAAGCCCCTTAACTAAGAGTATGCATTTCTCAGACGCCTGTCCTGTTAGGCACTGAGAAATTCAGGCTGTTTTTCAAAATCCTGTACTAACCTTCACATCCAAGGAAGAACGAGTGAAAAAATCAGTGCAGTCTTATGGGAAGAATCTTAATTTCCAAACCCTGTTCCCCCTCAAATCTGCTATTTGTCAGCTTGAAAAGCATAGGTATTGTTTGTGAATACTGATGAGTGATGCTGATGGTGGAAGAAGAATATGTAAGGATAGGTTATAATCACTTAAACCTTAATTGAATTTTTTGAAATCTGAGTCCTGTTTTGTTCACTCAGCCTGCTCTATCCTTCCTGTAAACAGAATGAAAGCCCTGGTGGTGCCCAGGCAGACTCTGCGCCCTAATGTTGTTTATTTTCCCTTCTGCTCCTGCATTGCTAACCATGCTGTGCAGTATAGGAGCTAATCCTGAGTTATATTTGCTCAGCGTGGGCATATTTTTATTTCAGTTTTGCATCAGCATCTCTTTAGAGCCATTTTAGGCAAAGTCTGTTCTAAATCTTAATAGCTCTTAACTGCTAAATGTCCACTTTTTTCCCCTTATTATAGCTAATAACTTTTGTATTATAAAAGTTACCACAGAAAAAATTAGAAAAAAAAATCAGAAGTACTAAAAATGGAAGTTTTTCTTTCACTGTCTCTTTCTAAGTATTCATACCTTACACTTTTTATGTTAACTTCTGTTTATTGTTTTCCTGTAGGTTTTTGCACTGGCTGAGAGTCTGGGAGGGTATGAAAGCCTAGCAGAGCATCCGTAAGTCATTCTTCATCTTAACAGTCTAAAAAGGCTGCAGGGTAACAAAACAGTTCCTGATCTATGTTTATGGGAGTTCTAAAATTTTCTAATATACTAAGCTAAGATGGTTTGCATATAATTGAGATCCAAGAATATACATTTTGCAACACAAAAAACAGTGGCTGCTCCAGAAATGAGTGTGACTTTTGTGAAAATCAGAAGTTTTTTGCTTTGACTGGAGCAAAAATACAAAAACCTCCTTAGGAATACAGGAGGGGAGCTCTTTGTTTTCACCCTGGTGATGGAGTTAGACCTGTGTGAGATCGATGTGCAGACCTGTGGCTGCGGAGGAGTCTTCACTGCTGCAGGCACTGTGGACTAGGGCTGGAAGGTTCCCTCGCTCACTGCCCACACCTTGGATATTAGCTGTAGTCACCCATCAGCCGACGTGGGCTTCAGCTAGTTGCAATTCTTGCCTGCTGTGGGACTCTTCCAAAATCACCTGTTACAAAAATCTCAACAGCAAACACAGCAAAACGGGAGGAAAAAGTGCATGTAGTTTAAGTAATATACGTACCTCTGTCCTGTCAAGGCTGAACTATTCTGCACTGCCTTTCTAGGGTCTGTAGTGAAATGTGGCACCTACTTCTAATAGCTGTATTTATTCATTTGCAGTCCCTATACACACGCACAAAAATGGCACTACCCAATTACATTAAATAGGCTGCTCCAAACCTACTGCAGAGATGTAAGAAGTACAAAGCCCTTTAGCAGGAGCAGAAGGGGAGCAGCCCGTGGAAGCTGCCCTGAGGCAGTGTTGGGAAGGTGCAGCGTCTGCAAGGGTGCAAAGATGGCTTGAGCTGCTGTGCTTGTTTGTCTTCTTGGCTAACTCTCTTGGCTATAACTAGACCTGCATTTGAATTTTAAATAAACATCAAAGCAGGTTCAGCAACATTCACTTTTCCATTTCCTCAGAATTGCTTTATGGTGCCATTGGCTGCAGCTGGAATTACCGGATAGCTCTTGGTAATTGTTCCATAAGCGTTGTAAATTTTAGCAATGTTTTTACACTGTTTTCAGCAATACTACTGCTAATACTTTCCATACTTCCTTGTTTTAGCTGGGAGACTAAGACACGATTTGTTACGATGGTAACAATTCCAATTGTGTGGTTTTGAATAAGTAGAATTGAGTAGATTTGATCACACTTGTGAGGGAAGAGCTCTGCTGTTCTAACAGCTGACACAAGAGGGCATATTCAGTATGCTACGCTGAACAGTGTCTGTCTTCATGTCAGGCAGATTTTGTGGGGATTTTAGTAATACTTAGTTGCCACTGTCTAGGTTAAAAGGCTAAAAATAAGATTTTTATATAATTAGATTATTTTACTGAAATCCAATTTGCTTGTCAAAAATACATGGAAAGTTATGACTAAACATATGCTAAATCATTTCAGTTTCTCATTTCAGAATAACAGCAGATCTTTAAACACTTAAGCTGTTGAAAGGTAATTGCCAAGTGGCGGATGTCAGTGACTGCACACATGGGATAAATAGCTTCTTTATATCCTCCATAGCTGGAGAAGATAAACTCTTCAACTTCAGTGGTGCAGTTTGATGAGTGATCTTAGAAACCAGAAGCTAAAAACAAATATTGGGGATTTTATACTGAGGTTGTACATTATAGATATTTCTCCACATGCTTAAAATAGAGCTTTTAGATACTCCTTATCAGAAAATTTAAAATATGTCTGGAAGGAAGAGAGAGAGGATTTTTTTTTTCTCTGTTTCATTTCCAGATTCTTAAGTACCCATTTCTTACTTGTCACTTGTAGCTTGGAAATATGTACAGGAACTCTGGGAGATACAAACCACTGACTTCACTGCAGTTGACATAATTTGCAGTAACTGATGATAAAATCTCCTTCAATCTATGGTTATCCAGCAGATGGTACATAAAAGGTGTAAAGTCTTCATGGAATTACAGGGGATGCTGGAAGTTAACCAGTTTGTTTGTTCTTTGTCAATAAAAATGTCTTAGACAAAATGCTATCTTTTCTTCTTTCTCCAGGGCCATCATGACTCACTCTTCAGTGCCTAAAGAAGATAGAGAAGCTCTTGGAATCAGTGATACATTAATTCGCCTGTCAG
This sequence comes from Chauna torquata, assembly GCA_013399475.1. Classification (NCBI taxonomy): domain Eukaryota; kingdom Metazoa; phylum Chordata; class Aves; order Anseriformes; family Anhimidae; genus Chauna; species Chauna torquata. The sequence goes on from VXAL01009893.1 coordinate 73,468, forward strand.
TGGGTTTGGAAGATGAAGAAGATTTACTGGAAGACCTCGATCAAGCTCTGAAAGCTGCAGTAAGTTGGTTGTTAACTTAGTGCCATCACTCTAAAAATAATTTCCTCTCTAATCCTCTGCCTTCCTCACTAGTCACACGAGTTCTTTCGTCATTTATCCTGAATCTGAGGAATAAGTTAATGAACAAATGCAGCAACTGTCTCTTGGTAATTCTTGCCTCACTTAACTTTTAAATTACTCATAAACACACTCTGCAGTGTGTGTATGCTTTTAAAATTTTCATCATTAGCATTCCCTTTGCAGCAAGGTTTGCAATCCATGTCAGTCACGACTGAATTCCTGTGCATTCTTGCTGCAAATGGGATGTCCTTGGAGCCTGAGTGACAGGGGTAGCTGCTAAAGTCAGCCTGAATGGAGACTCGTGTAGGCATTGAAGTGTTTAATAGGAGTGTTTGCACTTCCAATTTTTCATGTCATAGTTTTTGAGAGGGTTGAAGTACATTAAGCAGCTTCAAGAAAAGAACCTCTATCAGACAATAACTGCAATATTTGAGTAACACTATTTGCTTTACTAGTACAATTTCTACTCAAGTACTACTTCTAGTCCTCTATCCAAAGTTCTGTATTTCATACAATAGGTGAAAATTGTTCTTTACATGTGGATACCATATTGTATCTTTTCTTCTGAAGGCAGATATCCTAAAATACATGAGGTGAACGTGTGCCTGTGGATGAGTATAACTGCATGCATATGTGCAAGGGAGAGGCTAATGAAACGTTTGTTGTCTTTTGGTCCTACACAGATTCGTGCTGTGCTTGAGATGGGCTAATATGGTGACTAAAGGAAAAATGTTTCTTTGCAAGTTTTTTTTTTTTAATCACTCTTTTTTGGTGGAATGAGTTAGACATAACTGAAAAATAAAGTATGGGTACTTTACTTTGAACTGGTACATCAATCTGATGGATCCCCTTTGGAAACTGCAGACTTTAAGTTTGATATCCCAGTACTTCATTGCAGAATAAGCTGTGTTGTACTGTACTTTGTGTTTGTCATGCTGCAGCTTATCAAGAGCATTGCCAATGTCTTTGGTTTTTCTGCAGTAGCAGATAAATTGTTAGGTAAGTTTCCCAGATGATCCTAGGAAGCAGACTACATCACGTGAAAGGTCATTTCTCTTCCCCAGAAGGAGGCCCCTGACCGTCTGGCATGGAGGAGAACTCCTCTTGGTGTGAAATGTCATGACAGCTTTAGATCTGAAAGTGTGACCAAGACATGTAAACCAGATGCCCTTAAGCTTACCCAGGCGCTCTGCCTTAATCTCTAATTTTGCATGTTCTCCAGAGCTTCAATGGAAGACTAAAATCCTTCCCACTTTCATAAGCATAATTATGTGCTGGGGAGAGGAAGGGGAATTTCCTCCTGATCCTGGCAGGCAAGAAACAGAGCCCAAAGGTACGGGATGGCTGCATGCAACGTGTCAACCAGTCCTTCCAAATGCCATTGGAAATCTCGGGACATTCATTACTCAAGGATGTGCACTAGATCTTTGGTTCTTGGTGCAAGCTTAGTTTTTGTTCTCAGGAACTGCCAGCTACTGTCACACAATCCCACCCAGAAAATTTATTATTCTGTCTTCACAATTTTAGGTTCCTTTGCCAAGTATCCTGTGTGCCTGATACAGGAGTTTAGTCCTGGAAAGTCAAAACCTTTGATTTACAAAATCTGAACATACTCCTAGCCTGTTTGTATCCACTTGATCGCACATTGCTCCCACCCAAGCAAGCATAGGTATTAGACGTGTTGCTACCATGCAGTGAAAGTTTTGCCAGGGCAGCATGCTCTGTGCCATGTCGAGTGTTCTCCTCCCTCCTGAGATTGCGCAAGGGGGTCTATGAGAATGAGAGGCACCCAACAAACCAAGGATTGCAGCAAAGCCCTTTAAGAGGGGCTTTAACAAATATTGGACTGAAGTTTAATTAAAAAACAGACTAAAAAAGCCTAAGTTTCCTTCTTCCCTTCTCCCAGCTTGTACTTTCGCCTGGTTGGAGCACCATAACTCTTATTGGTTTGTCAGTTTGTTTTTTTCTACTGGGAATTCTGTGGATCTGGTGACTCCTTGGTAGTTTTGCAGTGCTGAGGACAGAGTTCAGTCTCTGGTGGGCCTTGAGTCAACTCTGAGTCAATAGCCAGGGTAAAACTAGGTTCAACACTGCTTTATTTTCCTCTGCCACCTCTGCTGATAGCTACCCAAAAAAGATTTAGAAAAATAAAGGTGTTTGAAATACAGAGTTTTGTCTCTGTGCGAGAGAACGTGGTGGTGTTGGTGCGCAAAATATAAATTTGAGTCTTGCACCAATTTTAGCAGACGTGTAGTAGTTTGATGTACTGTACAGAAAGGAAATTATTGTTTTTCTCTAACTGGTGATACGGAAAGTCAACAAAAATTAGACCAGTAACTAGATGTGTTTCTATATGCCAGCACAGAGCATGAAGGCAATCTAATGCTAAAACATAATCTATTTATGGAAAAAAAAAAAAAAAGAGGTGCATGGTCAGTATAAGTGCGTAGCCTAATTATCTCATCTTTTTCCTTCGTATTGCAGTTCCCAGACAACAAGGCTTTGAAGTGACAACTGAAACCCAAAGTTGGAAGTTAGATATTGAAGCATCTAAAGAAGATGACTCGGAAAGCCAAATTGCTAACAGTTTTTCTTTGATTTGCTTTTGAGAATTGAAATCTGTTCAAATTCTGTATTCCTGGGGAGTTCTCATTTAGTGCCTCATGTCTGGCTGTACATTGCTGTGCACTGTGGCATGAAGCCTGTGTTCTCCTGTGTGTCCATTTCTGCTGTATTCTAATCCTCTGTCTTTGGAATTTATGGGGTCAGTAACTCGTGTTTGAGAGCAGCTCTGACATACGCTCAGGAATATTATCTTGGTTCTCTCCAGGAAGATAAATGAATGTGTCTCATTTGTCTTGCTAATGCTGCAAGGGTGTTAGGTCGGTAGGGTTTGTTTCTGTTACTGCTCTTCAGGATGCAAAATTGTCTTTTCTAATCTTTTCCAATCCAACAGTCCAACTTGAATATTGTTGATAAAATTTAGATTTTTTTTAAATGAGGTTTTGAAATGTGGTTTAGTAATTTTTCACCCCGTGATATTTTATAGAGTATTGAAGCAAAATCCAATACCTGGTAAACAATGAAGCTTTTTAAAGATCATTCTCTGACTTAAAAAAAAAAAATAATAATAATCATGTAATACTAATTGTGCTAATGATTTGGTTTATATTTGGAATTGGGATCATTTTGATTAAAATACAGTATGGATTTCCCTGATGTATTACTTGTTTTGACATTTGAGTATACTACTTGCATTCAGAATCGGTTGATAAAATGACCCTGGATCTGTTTATATTCTTCTAAGGAAAATGATGTCATTCGTGCTTTTACTTTTGCCAAGAAAAAGAAATATAAATTCTGATGTATAACAAATTATCATGCAAACTGCAATATTCAGGCGAGCAAGGATTTCTCTCAGACAGGAGATGCTGACTCATGAAGAGGCATCTATTCACAGCTTAATGGTTTGCTGCACTGGAGTTGCTGGTGCTTTGAACTTTGGCAGGTTTAGGGTCCTGTGTGCTGATCTGTCAGGTGCGACGGGCAGTGTGGATACCGATGCTAACACAGCAGTCAGATCCGTGGTGTAAGTGAAGCGCAGAACGTTTGGTGCTGTGCAGGAGGACGCTCCAGGTGGCCCTGGCATAGCCACCGAGCACGTCCCCGCCGTCCTGGCCCTGCTGCCGCTGTCGTGGTCCCTAGGGCAGGCGGACCTGAGGCTCTCGCCCGCCAGGCTTCTCACCCAGGCAGAACCCACCAGAAGGTGCCCGCTTGGGGTGGTTTTTTTTTTTTTCCCCTGTTGTTTTTTTTTTTTTTCCCTAAAAATGGGAACTGATATGCAATGCTAGTTTGGTGACTTTTCTCTCACCAGCCGATTAAAAGCTGAAAGTCTAGATGAAACACATTAATTTCCTTCTTAGCACTATCAGTGTTTATTATGATTCATTCTTGGTTAACCTGTCTGGAAGGTAAGTGAAACATTGCAGGTAACTTTTCATTAACTTCTATCGGATAAACATTGTTACTGTGCTGTCAAGACTTTTTTTTTTTAATTCTAAGCATAAGCTGCAAATTCACTTCAATTTCTGTGGAAAGGCTTCATACATAGTTACGAGTACACCTTTAAAAGTATCGGTTACTGTGGGTACCTGGAAAACTGAGAAAATACAACCATAGTGGATTATTCACTCTTGTTTTATATTGTTGTGTTTTGGCAAAGATAAGAGGGAGAAAAAGTGCTCCACTTCTTTCATTCTTTTCTTAATGCTTCCTATCCTTCATAAGTGAAAAACACATGAGTGGCTGGCTTGCACAGTTCTTTTTATTTACTTAAGAAGTGATTACTGTATAGAGACTATAAGATTTCTTTACCTATCTTTTATACATTTAAAAAAAAAAAGTGGATGTAGAAGAGATCACTTCAATCAAAAACAGTACTTTGCTTAACTCTGGCAAATTAAAATTATGTAATCTAGGACAATGATTAGAGTTAAAAAAAGAAAAAAGACGAGCATCGGCACGATAAAGGATTTTCCATATATTTCATATTGACCACTGTTGCCTACTGACTCGTGGAAGCCCTTGTATTCAACCTGCCTTTAACTGAACCATCGTGATGCTTCTGGAGTGTGAGTCACACAGCAGAAAAAGAAATTGGCGCACCAAGATAGAAACCTGGGCGTTGAGACTGCTGTCTTTGCATATACAAGCAGGGAGCTTTTGCTGTTCTCTAAGATGTCGGCTGGGTTTGTGTTTGTTTTTAATTATTTTCTGCAGCTGTGTTGCCTTCTTTCTGTAAGAGCTGTGAGGTGCCATAGGCACAGCCTGATAAAGGGGGCAGGGGGACGCACCAAGCGTATTTTATGGTTGCACTGCTTACTTACCCCTATTCAACCTTCAGGTACCTTGTCTGCGGGGCCAGCTGCTGGCGGGTTCCTTGCCAAAGCTGTTTCGCTTGTTCCTATTTCAGAGGAGCCCGCGCAGGTTAGACGAGATGCTCTGCAGTTGCTTACGTTCCCCTGCGCCATGATTGCACCCTGTGCTGCTCAGACTTCACCGCTTTCCCTCTGGCTTTCCTTTCGCATTTCTTTTAAACTATCAGTAGTAACCTTTCTTAAAAATGAGCTGATTTAGAGCTGCCCAGCCTGCTTCCCCATCTCAGTCTCCGAGCTCTCAGGGTTGACCTGCAGAAGCATCGAGAGCAGAACCGTTGCAGGACGGTGTCTTCCCTCCCCTCGCCGGAGCAGCCGGCCCCTTCGCCCGCGCGCCCACCGGTGGGGCTTCCCAGCCCCTCGTCCGCCTGCCCGGACCTCGCGAGAGCCAGGCGCGCGGCGCTGTGCCCGGCACGAGGAAGCGGGCCGGGCAGGAGCCGCCTGCGAGCGGGGACTCCCCCGACCGGGAGCAGTGTGTGCGAGGAGCGGCCGTGGATTTTGGCCAGTTGTGGAGGCACTGCGCTGCGTTCCTGGGGCAGGTTTCCGTACGGGTGCTGCCAGTCAGAAGTGCTGGGGCTGAATGAGCATTTTCAATACCAGCGGCAGAGGTGGAGATTCAGCGAGCACGTTGTGGTGGTGCACCAATCTGTTCTTCAGTCTGCACTTGTAAAGGTGACGGGATAGACCTGCATGTGCTACGTGACTCAGCAAAGCAGCTGAGCTCATGCGAAGCTTTAAATAGTTAAAGGCTTCCGTTTCTTGGAATTTAGGTTAAGACCGTGCTTTCTGTACCGGGTCAATACCTCATTTCAGTGTGGAGAACAGAGGAGGAGGAGAATCCTACCAACCTGTCTGGGCACTGTGCCTTCTGATCTGCAAACTGTGCAAATATTGTCAACAAACAGAATGGTCTCGATTCTCTAGAATGATTAAATGGAGATTAGTTCTTGGGAAAACTGAGCCAAAGGCCCGCGTGCCTTACAAACAACAAACGTATTTGCATTGCTGAGTACATCATAAAAGTACGGGCGAAATGAATAAAATGCTCCAGGGGCTGTAGGCTGGTGGATGGTATGAAAAGCAGGAGTTCTTGTGATTTTTTTCAAAAAATGCACAACTGGCACCGAGCAGCCTGAAAGCCATCGTGATTGTGTGAGCTACGAACTCTTCCCATTCCAGGGAAAACCATCTTCTGTGCTGCATTAATCTGCTTTAATGTTCGTGCTTGTGGTTACCACATTTCTTACCTTTCTGACTTGACTTCTCTGTTCCCGCTCTGGATCGTTGCCGTAGTGTCTTTGCTAACCGGGACGTTAAGGGTGATGGGTGCGGGCGGTCTCAGAGAGGATGACGTGAAGAGAAAGCTGCGTCTGGCTGCGAGGAGTCGGGGCGGGGTGGGAAGGTCCCCGGAGGGCTGTGCCCTGAGCTGGTGCCACACGAGCAGCTCGCGGTTTTTCCCCGTCCCAGGAGATCAGGAGCCAGAAGTAATTTTTCCGTTATTCTTCATGCATGTAATGTCCACAATCGACATTCCCAACTCAATCGCAAGTGTCAAAATGCAGTTTCACAGAAATGTCAGACACGGCAGCTGCCGCGCGTGAGCAGTTCCCGGGCGGAGGTTGGTGCAGGGAGCCGCGTGAAACGGGGGCACGGCTCGGGGCTGTGTCCGGGGCCACGCGGACGCCCGCTCGCGGGGCGGGAGGGGCTGTGGTGACGCCGTCCACGGCCTCTTGCTGCTCACTGTGTCCGGGCTCTGGTCCGTGCCTGCCGGTGCTGTCTGATGATCTTAAACAAGATTTAGTGCATTTGTGATGGCGACGCGTGGTGCTCTGTGGCAGTGAGTTCAGCAATGCCTGTTATTCTAACGCATGGGAAAAAGCGCTTCCATTCTTTTCCTTTTCTCCTGCTGCTGTTGGAATTTTCAGTCTCTTCTGCCTTGACTTTTTTTTGCAAGTATATGTCTTCTTGCAAGTTTTAAATGTTGCTATGTATGACACCTTAGCAGTCAAGATACCCTTCCCTTCTGGCGAGGTCCCCCCAGGTTTAGCACGCAAACATGAACGCTTCCATGAACCACAGCTGCTGTCTTTGGGTGAGCCAGTCATGAAGAGGATGCTGTGAAGTGCGACGGATTTGAGGGCTTGGGGGGATCTGCTGTTGCGTTGGGTTAGCTGGGTCTCCGCTCCTGCCAGCTCCCAAGAGCTGCCCTCCTCTCCCGAGCTCGGGCAGGACGCTGCCTCCGCGGCGGGTGGCAGGCTGTTCCGATTGCTGGGCGTGCTGCACAGCATTTTGGTTTTCGTTTTCATTCCTGTTCCTCCTGTATGTTGGTTACACCGGGCCTGCAGCTGGTGAAGCCAGGCCGTGGAAAGGCTCTCGGATCCATATTTCCCTCTGGAAAGGGTGCAGCCACTTCGCTGTGCAATGAACCCTGGGTCGGGCGCGGGGGGGGCTGCTCTGCAGCTCCCTGCCAAGGGGCACGCGTGTCTGGTTTCCGTCAAGAGAATATCTATCATTAAATGAATAGCTTGGGTTGTGCTTCTGAATTCTTTGGCAGCTGCCTTCTGCAGATAAGAATTTCCTCTGTACTGTTTTTTTGGGGAAAAGAGAGATGAAATTGTCAGCAGCTGACTTCTCAGTGAATTGTTCACTGGGTCTCCTCGCACATGAAATAGCAGCCTGACGCTGGTCCCGAGGTCGTCCTCCCTGCAGCCCGAGGCTGGCCCCTCGTTAGGTCCGCCAGGAGCTGCTCTCCTTATGGGGAGGACTCAGAGTGGACTTACAAGAATTTAAGAAGTTGATTATAAATCCAAATCAGGAGGAGGCAACCATTTGAGATCTCTGAATACCCATTCCCTTTGGCATTCTTGGTGTCACCCTCCCTGCTGCCCCCTTTCCCGGCAGAAGCCCCAGCACCTGTGCCACTGCTTCTTCTGCGCTGTCCCCTTGACCACCGTGCCTTCAGCACGCCTGGAAGTTGGATTTCCGATGGCTGGGCAGTGCTGATGTTCTCTTGGCTGTGGTCCACCAATGCCACCGGCCAGCACTAGTCTTTCCCTAGCTCTCTTGCAAATGCCTCAGTCATAGACAGAATCCTCACCTGTAATAATTTACTTCAGTTGCAAAAAAAAATAATTTCCAGCCTTCCAGTTCTAAGACCATTGAGGTGAGGATCCAGGAAACCATTACGCATATTTCACCATGGAAATTTCTGCAATAAATTTGTCTCAGAATAAATTATTCTGTGATATTGTAAATAACATAAAACACATTGCACACGATGGGACCAGGTGAGTGATAAGATAAATGTGATATACTTGGGGTACTGTCACCGAATGAGAAAAAATAAAGAATGCTTCAAAAGAGGGGCAAAATAAGTAAGGCTGTTTAAAAAGGATTTTGGCATGACTCCTTCTGGACTTCAGTGGGCGAATCCCTATCTGTCGTGTATTTCACACAGAACGTTGTTTCTGAAGTTAAAAGGGTGAGTTTCATCCTCTGATTAGATTTTGCACATGTGGATTCAGATTGCATTGCACTTCAAGGGGAATTTCTTTTTTTATGTTGACTCCAGATCGCACTTGTATTAAATAAAGATTGCATCTTCTCCCCAGAAAATAATTGTATAGACCTAGGCCTAGAAATAAGAACAATTAGAGAGCGTCTGGTCTAAGAAAATGAACGCAGTAAGGTAGCCTAATAGTATTAGGAATGAAGTGAAATTTATGAGGTGTGGCAGCTCCTGCATAAATCCAGCGCAATGACTGCACGCCTGGCGGCTGTCACGTGCATTCGGCTGTGTTTTCCGCAGACGGCGAATCAGCGTGGTGGGCAATGCCGAAAGCAAAATATTCCTGTTCCTTGCACCGGCACGGCTCTAGCGAGACGAGGGACGTCTGGGAAACAAATGAGAGCGGAGCTGGGGCCCGACCCGCGCAGCGCGGCGGGTCACCTGCCAGCCCGGGCAGCAGGAGGCAGCTGGGGCGCAGCGCTTCTCCCCGAGGTGCCCAGCGCCCGGACCCAGCCGTCCCCGTCGGCCGGGGGCGCGGGGAATCTCCCGCTGGAAGCAGCATTACAGATGGCAGCAAGTGCAGGAGTCTGCAGCTGCCGCGGTCCATCCGAGCCTCAGATTCCCCAAACTTGACCTTCTTTCGGCATTTTTCAGCTGCTGTCGCAGTTGCAACCTTTTGATGGAGGGCTTTTCTGTTTTTCGGCCGCAGTGCAGCCAAAAGCCTCACCACATTAGTCAGAACAGTTCTTAGAAACTTCCAGATTTACTTACAGGAAAGTTGCTGTAATTGAAATCTGCTATTTGTCATAATTGCATAAACTAATATATATAGAAAATGTCAACGGATGCAGTACATACTTTCCGTTTCAGCGGGGATGCTCGCCCGTTTTGCAGATTTGCAGGCTGGCCCCTGGCTGTCACTGCTGACCTCGGTGCGGGCGTGCGGCGATGCTTCACCGCGCCGCGATGCTTCACCGCGCCCCGCTGCTGTAGGTCCAGGGCGCAGCGCGAGGCGGACGCGGCAGGGCAGCGTCCTGCGCGCCTGCCGATTCGGTGCACTCGCAGGCATTAACTCCAGCAATGCGAATGCAGCTTCGTGTTCGTACAGCTCGCTAACCGCTGCAGCCATGCCCTTGGGAAACACTAAAATGAATTTGGGACTGATAAGTGCTTCATAATTATTTTATCTGCTATTGTGTGTTGCAGCTGACTTACAAATGCAATTTTTGTTCCTCCCTTTTGTTGTCTTCCTCCAGGAGAATATTGATCTTCCCATGCCCTGCTAAAAAGACAGCTGTGTGTTGTAAGATGGGGACGGAGCTGCGGCTCTCACCCCGTAGCCGTACCTCAGACAAACCCAGCTCCGCGCCAGCGAGGTTTCCTCCTATGCTGCTGGTGCTGGGGTGAGGGCTCCTCGGTCTCTGCAGGCACAGACAGCGCTCGGGGCAGGTGCTGGGGTTTGGAGCTGCGTCTCCGTCCTGTCGCACAGCCCACGGGGTGCCGGAGCAGCGCTCCGGGGGGCGGGGGAGGATTCCAACATTTTTCCCTCCAAGTTTCAGCTTTTGTGTCTCTACAAGGAAGCATAAACATTTATTTTTTTCTCTGTTGTGTAACGCATTTTTCACCTATTATATCATATTACTGATTGGCTAAACCAAAAGGCTGTGCTGACTGTCTGGATTCCCTCCCCAGACATTTATCTAAATAGGTATTTGCACAGCATCTGTCCCTACTTCACCTGAGCCGTTCGACGAAGCGCAGCTGCTCCGGCTCCCCGCTTCCTGTGCCACTTCGCGCGGCTGCTGAGAGCTGGGCCGAGCTCGGGCTCCAGCCCCTGCCCGGCCGCCCCTCCGCGGGCGCTGCTTCCTGCAGGCAGCGCGCCGAACGGAAGCGCCCATCACCCTGGCGGCAGCTTCATGGTGCAGACCGGGGCTGCCGCTGCCGAGGAGAGAAGTGGAAAGAAAGGGAAAGATTTGATTAAAGAGAAGATGCTTGGAGCCTGATGCCGTTCTCTGGAGAGCATCCAGCGACCCAGGGTTTTAGCTCCTTGTGGAGTGGGAGCAGGCATTTGCCTCCCCAAAGCCGCCATGGAACCCGCTCGTTCCTGCAGTGCGGGGGCTCGGCTGCAGCGGGGCCCCCGGCTCTTGCCCTGTGCCCGCCCTGTGCCCCAGGGACCCCCGCAGCACCGAGCCCCTGACTGCACGAGAAACCATCTCCAGCCCACCCTTCTGAGGTACGAGTCGTGCCGAACTGGACGTGGGGCATCCTTGCTGTTCACTGCTGCCATTTACAAAAAGAAAAAAATCCAATTAGCAACACCCATTAATTGGGAGTATTTGATCTATCAGCAATGAAAATTCATTTGCCCTGAGAACTGCAGTCTTTGAGAGAGAGAATATGAATTAATGACCACAGATACTGGTATCCTTCAGAAATCACAGAGGATTCTGCAATTACTTCCTCTCATTCTTTTAATTAGGTTGGTCAATAAGAATTTAGGGTGAGTTTCTTGCATGTGGAATGCTGAACGAGCTGCTCTTAAAAAGCCTAAAAATCATAAATCTTCAGTGTCTAGAATCAAAGAAAAAACTGAAGTGGAGGGCTAGAATTCAGCCTGTATCTTGGTACATCAGAGTTACTTGGAAAGAATGAAGTAAGGTCTGAACAGCTTTTTACTCGGACATGACACCAGAACTGGAAGCTGCCCTGGTGTGGAGCAAGCCACGAATGGGCCTCGTTTTTCTCCTGTGTCCCTACCAAATGTTCTGCTGATTTTTCAGATGGAACTAAATAAATTCTGGCGTACCCTGCTTTTTTGACCAGCACTGAAAATTGGCCAGACAGCTTGGTGTTTTGCTGCCCGTTGCCGGCACAGAGTCCCCGCTGCTCCCAGCTGCGCTGGCCGCACGCCGGGTCTGCCTGCCCGCTCCGCCCGCTGGGCCTGGCTTTGGGTGAACCTCGGCGTTTTGTCTCGCTCCCCGCAGCTGCTGGGGGCAGGCTTTCCAGAATCACCCTCTGGGCCGCCTGAGAAGCGCTCGTCGTTTCTGGAGTCCAGCGGCTCTCATCACGTCTGTGGCCACCCGGGGTTTTGTTTGTGAGCTTGGGAGACCTCAGCCTCCCGCTGGCCTCCGACCGGTCCTCAGGGGCTGTTTGGCACTGAGCTGCCAGAGGCTGAACTTCGGGCAAGGCTCAGGTTTTGTTTGGCGCTTGCAGGCTTGGGACCTCACCCCTTGGTGCACACCACAGGTCCATTTTCCAAACCCGACCTGGAGCTGTAGAAGCCCAAGTCAGAATTTCAGAGATGCTGAAAAGGGAATCCTCAGAGGCGTGGAGAAGGGTTTCTCGGGGCATTAGCAAGATGCATGTCTCAGGTAACACTCCAGCCTCGCTGCAGCGCTGCCGCTCCTGTGCTTGCATCAGCACAGAATTTGTTCTTAAATTACCAAGCCCACTTAACAGGAAATTCTGGATTTTTTTCCTGATTGATCATGACTGCAGTTATTAAAACTATACAATATTTGTTTAAATGTATTTCTAAAGTACATAGAAGTATTTCTTGGATCCAAAATCTGTGATTTTCCAAGCAGCACAAGAAAATTAAGATCACTGATTCCCTGAGAAATTGGACACCTATGTTTCTTATGTTAGTCTGTAAATCCAAGCCAAAACTGTGTTTTACCCCTAGAAAATGTGGTGTGGTTCTTAGCAGCAGTAATATTTATTTAAGGTACAGCATATGAAGTTCAGACTGTCGGCCACGTTCAAGACCAAACCCTGTCTGGTTTTCTCAGACAAGTATTTCTGTTAACTTCTTGAAGTAACTGTCCATGATCAGTTTATTTAGATTTGCAAAATCCTCACCCTGTGAAACAGAGCACTGCTGGAGCCCACTATATATAGCTGAGACGATCATGCTGGCAGTAGTAATTTCATCATGAATTCATCTTTGGCAGAGGAGCTGGAAAGGATCCTCCAGGGTCCCGTATAAGGAATGGGAACATTCCCACTGCTCTGCAGCTCCCCTCCGTGATTTAAAGCCTATCTGCAAAGCTCATTTAATGAGAAGGTGAGGTCAGCTCCACCATCCGATCTCATGCAAAGCCTTTCATCACATAGTTCTTGTTTTCAGAAGCATAATTTGTGTGAACTGTTTGCACGGCTCTCTCTCGCATGCAGGCAAAGCATCTCCTCGCCCCCAGCTCTGCCGCGCTGCCAGCCAAGTAGCCAAGGCCTTCATCTGGTCGCGCGTTCCATTCTTCGTGTATTTGATCGATTTGGACAAATTCACTTTTACAGGCAGTTCTGTGGATCGCATTTCCTTTCTTTCAGCCACGAGGCATGACGGTGCCTGACCGGTGTTGGAGGGGGAGCTCCAGCAGGACCGCCAAGCAGCCTGCGGGTCTGCACGCACAGCTGGCGCGGGGCAGCCGTCAGTGTGCGTGCACGGAGCTGTGCTGCCCCCGGCCCTCACGCGCATCAGCCAGAGGGGCACGGAGGAGGCTGTCAGTGCTGTCGTGTTGGTGCCGCCGCAGTGTCCGCAGGTGAGGCGGTTCCCTCCTCGCTGTGCTGTGGGCTTTGGGTAGGGAACTGAACAGTTAATTTCTTTTTTACTATTTGCATGTTTGCCTGTATTTTCAAGATGCTTGTTGAGTTCTCACCATGGCACAGTTGTCGACATAATAATTACTTCTTGAAGTTGGCTTTGAAAGGCTTCATACGCTTCACAAGAGGAATACTAGATCTGCAAAGAATGGAGTGAAATTCCATTTCATTTGGGAATATTTCCCCAGAGAGCCTGTCACAAGGCTCTGAGAATGAAGAAAATCTTTATATTTAGATTATGTTAATCATTTATCTCTTCTCCTCTTTCAAGCTTCCATGAGGACATATGAACGTAAAAGGAATTCTTTCACTTGGATACATGGAAGAAGAGCAGAAACAGATCCGTTGAAGGCACAAGAAATATTTTCTGTTCCCAGGCTTCATGTCAGAATTTGTACGCCTACTTTCGGTAAGTGATTTCATCCCGGCAGCAAGCGCACAGCTAGTTTCAGCAACATGTCAAGATAGAGAAATGGGAGGTTTAGATTTAAAATTTAGAAGATTTGAGATATCAAGACATACATTTGTCTGAAGTGAGAACTGTCCTAGGAAGTCAAATTGGAATGCTTCTGCTCGTAGGCAAAATGGAAAAGAGGGTGAACATGAATGAAAGTCAAGATAGAGAATAATCTAATGACAAGCAAAAACAAGCAAATATCCCAAGTCCTAGAAGTTTTCCCAGATTCCATATATTTGGCTCATTGAACTTTATTTTATCTTGTTGCTTTTTAGATGGGACCTGGTCTCTGCGGACTCATTTTGTGTTTCCTGCAGGGGCATGTTCTGTGGCAGCTGCGGTCTGCTGTAGGTTCGGCCTGGAGGCCATATCCTTTCGCATTCACTGCTTTCATGAAATAGCAACTGCGCAGCAGTTACTGCAAAGGCGTTCTCGCTGGCCCAGGCTCAGGAGCCTGTCTCTCTTTCTAATTCTTTTTGCAGACTCCCCAGCACAGCCGTGTCACCGATGTCTCACATGTTGCAACCTCACATGAAAAATGAAGCGAAAGAGCTTTGTGACTAACTCAGTTAAATCCCTTTCATTCTTTCATCTCTGAAATGTGCATTGTGTTATTACTAAAAGGCTGCTCTAAGCTGTTGAGCTTTCCTTATGCCAAACACAAAGGCAGCTTCATCCTTCTTTTAGCATCAGGAGGTGTCACGCTCGCTCAGTGTGCTTTCCCTCTGCTTAGCACTTCTTGTCCTTGATCTCGCATGTTTGCTTCCACATACAGGAAGGAGAAACTGATTCACCAGTCTCTCTTTGAGGAGAACTGCCTTCCCAAAATAAATGTTATTTTTTAAAAGGACAAAAAAGTTTAATTAGCACACTGAAATCCCTGGACAAAGCCTGCCTTCCTTTTCTCTGTTCCTCCCTGCCTTCCTTCCAGAAATGTCTGCACTCGGAGAACTCTGCTGATGTCCTCCTTCACGCCTGGATTTTAGCTGATGGTGCTGCCTCTTACAAAGGCGTGTTTTGAAATAGCTTCAGTTCCTAATATCAAATCTTGCATGAGGGCTTCCACACTGAAAGCAATCTACTGCATCTTTAACCAAAGCGATGTCTTTGCAAGCAACAGGCACAGTTCTCAATCAGCAGCACCATTCCCTCCATCCCGCTCCACTCCCTCCGTCCAGCACCACTCCCTCCATCCAGCACCATTCCCTCCGTCCAGCCCAGCTTTCTCTGCCCCCAGGAGCCCCTGGGTACGCCCGGACACCCCTCACTGGTGCTCGTGCCCAGGCAGCAGGAGGGCACCAGCCCCTGGTGCACGCTGGTGTTTCTGGCCGGCTTCGGGAGCACCGCCAGCAGCAGCGCTGTGACCTCACCCCGTGTCGGGTGCTGCTGTCCCTGCTGCTGGAGCAGGGTCCCGGCGCTGCTCTCGGCAGGCAGCCCGTCCTCCATGCCTATCATTTTCAGAGATGTTTCAGGTGGCAGAATTCGCTGTTAATCCCTAATGCTGAAATATATACATATATTTTTCTATTGTATATGAAAACCGTACTGAAGTCTATGTTTGGCTTTCTTTTTTATCTTGGAAGCAAATTTCTTTCCAGTTTGATCATTGGACCCAATATAATTAACAAAAAATCCCCCTGAGGCTCAAAGAAACAAATGCTCCCATTTACTGCAAAGGATAAATTCAATTTACACAATATTAAATCCACTCTTCAAGGCAAAATAACAAAATAAAAGCAAAACCGTTGCAGCATTTTTAGTGCAGGAGACCACTGTGCGGTGCATCTTGGATGTCTCCCACCCACAGAATTAAGGTATCTGTCCCGCCCTGAGATAGATGCTACTGTCCAGTCTGAGCGTGGTGTTTGTCCAGCCGTGCATCTGTTTCTTATAAAAAGGAGTGTCACCCTCGCCATTGGGAACAGTGCCATCTGTTCCATTATTTTCTGAAGAGTATTGTTCACATCCATGTATGGATGTGTTTGTGCTGGAAACCTAATAATGACATATGGGGACACGCAGGGGAGGACAGGAGCTGATTTTCATCGTTACTGCAAGAGTGGACACAGGCTATTTCCTTGCCTGGTGAGAAATGGGGTGCATTGATCCCGGTCACCGAGGAGGCAGGGCTTTCCATCAGGAGGCTGCGAAGCAGGTAATGAGGCAGCAGCTCTCCTCCGCCGCGGGATGCTAGGGCACTTCACTGTTTAGCACCTTCTTGAGCTCGGCAGGGTTGTGTGCCCCGTGGGCTGCGCACTGCTTTTGGTACTCGTTGTTAAGGGCAGGGCAGCCGAAAGTGCCCGGGCAGCCCTGGGCACCCGGGCGGCTCTTCGGGGTCGTGACAGTGCTGTCCGGTTTTCAGAGAATTCACCAGGTATTCTGCTGGATTTTGTTCTGAGAACAGCATTCAAACCGCCAAATCATGGTGAAAGAGAAGTAGCTGTTCAAAGATGAATATTCAACATGCACCTTATGATTTCTTTGTAAAACACATTTTGGGAAGCTCTTCAGCCCCCGCGTGCCATGGAGCTGGTGTTCTGCTCCAGCAGCGTTGGGCGCCAAGGAGCTGCGGGTGCTGCAGCGGCGGGACCCAGGGTCTGCACCCAGAGCTTCTGCATGCTCTGGGTGCCTGTTCTGGGAAACCGAGGTCAGCTGGGACCAGGCTGGGCTTTGCCCCAGGCAGAACAGGAGTGCGGTGGCTGCAGGTCTGCAGAGGAAACCAGCCGGCACCTCCGCACCACATCCCCACCCGCCGAGGTTCACTGCGACGCTGGCCGAGGACTTCGTGTCAGCCACCCGCGCCGAGTCTCCTCCAGCGCTTCAGAGCAGAGCACTCGCCTGCGTCCCACCGAGGCCGCGCACGGTGCCCTGCCTGCACCCACCCCTCGCCCAGCTCCTGCCAGGATGCGCGGCAGGGACGAGCAGGCTGGGCCCTGCCGAAATCACAGCTTCCGCTGCGTCCCTGACGAGACACGGCAATGCGCAGGGTGTGAAGAGAAATCCTTTCCCTGGCATTTTTACATAAAGCTTCTCACCTACGTTTGTTTAGCTGCATGATGCTTAAACGAGGGAGTGGTGAGTAGGAGAAGTATATTTTATCGAATCTCTCGCTGCCATTTTAAAACTCAGAGATATTATTTCCAGTCCT
This sequence comes from Chauna torquata, assembly GCA_013399475.1. Classification (NCBI taxonomy): domain Eukaryota; kingdom Metazoa; phylum Chordata; class Aves; order Anseriformes; family Anhimidae; genus Chauna; species Chauna torquata. The sequence continues at coordinate 90,237 of VXAL01009893.1, forward strand.
TGAATTTCCTTTGTACTAGATCCCAGTTTATATTTTCTTGAAAAGGTTATGCTAACATGAACAATAAACCCACAAGTCAGTTTGCAAATTTTGGTGCCAGCTCTTAACGACCTGCTAAAAATAATGTGGATGATTCATCTTCTAATCTATTGAAACAGTAGTTATTTGTTCTTGGCAGCTGTCTTGGTGCGGTCTGCACTACACGAGATGAGATGTATTAGCAGATCAAGGAAGATCATAGTGGTTTTTCTTCTTTGTGTTTCAGGGAATGGAAACGCTTTCTCAAGGCCAAGGTGGGTTTTCCAGGACTGTGGTCAAACTCTGCCCTGCGCCGTGCGCTGCCTGGAAGGTCTGGGGACATCTCTGACACGTCTGGATGCGGACATCTAAACCTCATAACGTAGAAAGCAGTATCTAAACAGATGTAGGTTTAGACAGAAATATTCTAAACAGCATGTTTTAGAAGCCCTACAATGCCCAATATTTCCTAGTCTTTTAACAGGGGCTGTTAAAAGTCCTAATAAGAAAATAAGGGCTGGTGTAACAACTTCCTTTTAACTGACATTAACTTTTCGGTTGTACTTGAGCTCTTTAGGCTTTCAAGCCACATCTCCTTCGGATCCGCAGCATCCTTTACCTTAAAGGTGTCACGTTGCTATTCCTTTTCTGCCCCCTGCAACGCAGCGATATTTTGTGCTAAACTGTTCCAAGGTGCAAACCCCTTGTTTTCGCAGGCAGCGCCTGCCCCTGCCCCTGCCCCTGCCCGCGGGCTCTGCCGCCTGCGTGCAGCCCGCTCGGTAGCGCGGGGGCTCGTGCCACTGCCCGGGCAGCTTCGCCGTGCTGGAGACGGCTGCTTTGCACGCTCACAGTCATCTGTGCGCATGTGCACGCTAGAGAATTTGTTGTTCACCAGACTAGTATAGAGACGTCTGTATGAATATCGCGTGGCAAATATGCGCAAAGGTTTGGTGCTGTGACCAGAGCCCGCGCAGCGCGGCTGGACAAATGCGAGCAAATGTCTGGCATGAGCTGGCGCTTAGCAGTTTGCAAACATACATGAGGCTGAAATTTGTTTGCAAATTACTTTGCAGCTGCTGACTGAAAATAAATAGACATTCTGAAATCTGCAGCAGTTTGTGAATGTCTCCTTAATGGGGAAAAAAGTCTGTTTCCTCAAGTAACCAATTTACTATTTGTAATTGGATCACGTCTGTTAATGTCAAACTGCAGGGGCTGCGGAGGGCTCAGCAGGGAGGTGCGCGGGCAGCGCTTCCAGCCGGCCGGAGCAGGAGCGTTTGAGCACTGGGGATGAGAAAATACGCAGAGCAAGAGCCTGCATTCTAAGTTGTCTTCTTCACAAGCAGTAATTTTTTAAACCAAAAGGTAACTCTAAATAAAAGGATTTGGGAAAATGCAACCTGTTTTTCCACATGCGTGCAAGCAGCCAAGCCGGGGGGCTCTCACCTGCAATCCTTACAGCAACGCGGTATTTCAGTGAATGAAGGAAGGCGTAAAGCACGCAAAGCCAAACCATCTGTTTGAAGCTGTGTTTATTTAAACTTGCTTTTTATCACCACACTGAGGAAGGATAAAGTGGCTGTGTTTGACTGTGTAACAAAAATATTTATGCAGCTGCAGAACTTCGCCAGGTCTCTGCGCGGGGCGGCTCGGGAGGCTTCCCGCGGGCTGCAGCCGCTCCTTCCCCACGGAGCCGCCCGGCCCTCGCACCCGCGCTGCCAGCACCCCTCCTGCTGTGGGTACGGCGCGGTGGAAACGGAGGGGAGGGCTTCCCATCGTGGGGAGGGAGAAGGAGCACAGCAAATCCGCTTCTCCTGTCCAAAAACGTCGAGGAGGTCTGGGAAAAAATGCCACGTGTTTCACGTGCGTGGTAGTAAATTGTTGACTGAGGGAGTTCGCAAAAACCTGTACTGCAGATAGCAGAGAGAGAAATTCCTTGCATCTAGGTAAAAGGTGTGAGCATCTCTTTGTTTTGAATCAGTGAGTGAGCTCCTGAGGGAAAATGACGTTAGCAGGGTCCGAGAAATACAAGCTACACATGCAGGCGGCAAACAGCAAGTGCAGGATTGCTGTGGCTCAAATTTCTGGCCCTGAACAACAAATGAAAGGGTGAAATGTAGCAACTGTTCTAGGACACAGCGTTTCAGATCTGCTCCGGGTAAATGACAGCCGTCGGTGAGCCGAGGTGCGCGTGCGTGTGTGCGCACACGTGTACACCCTGTGCAGTGCCGGATGCTTTGCTGCCTGCGTGCGTTGAGGCAGCCGAGAGCCCCGAGCCCTGGGCTGGGGGCCGGAGAGGGGACGCAGCGGCCACGCTGCCCTCCGCAGAAGAGGGACGCGTTTGCACAGATGGCGAACACGAGAGCTGGAGCATTGAGAGGGGTAGCCCTGGGAAAGACGCTGGTGGCACCACAGCTGCAGGCACATCTCCATTTCGGAGTTTAGCCTCTAAATTGCTGATGTATTTTATTTTTTTTTGAATAGTGAACGTGTCTGTCCAGACCACAACCATCTGTGCGCTGCCGCTCGCCTTGCAGTGGGGCTTGAGGCACTCCTGCGGCCGCCGCGTTGCTCTGGGTGATGCTCATGCTTTCCAACTGCTGCTGGAAAAACGTCCTGTGGCTGCCTCTGGCCAGCCGCAACAGCTGGGAAAAGCTGTCAGGCGGGAGATATTTTGGGCTGAGGGGGAGCGAAAGGTGAGCCCAGCCCGGCACGTGCCCTGGTCACTATCCCGGTCCCGGTGCGCGTGGCGGTGGCCAGGGCTCTCCCCGCACGCCCCTGCCTGCTCCCTTTGCAGCTCCTTACGTGACATGAGATTATCTGTTTGCTGCTGGGTCTGAAACAAGAAGTGATTATGTCCTGAATAATGCCTAATCATGTTTAACATGCTGCCGTTACTAGAACCAAAATATGGTGAGATTCTGCTTGCAACTCCTTTCTCCCATCTCCGATGCTTGCATGCCTGCTCCCTTTGCAGAACAGGTGCTAATTATTTCTGCCCCGTTGGGTTGCTGTGTTAGTGCTCAGCAGGCTTCATCACTGACGACCACTCTGCTGTAGGAACCGTAGCTCTACCACAGTAATCAGGGGTGAAACTCCTTATGTAGCTCTTAATGTGCTCATCATGACAGCTGCATGTAGGAATCTCGGGGGTTTTTTTGCTTTTCAGTGAGTATTGCGTACTGTAACTCAGGCAGCTTGCTAACTCCGCATTTTTGCTATCAGCTAACACTAACAGAAGTGAACCCCACAATTTTAGGCTTTTTAGTTAGCCAGCACACAGACTCTTCCCAACCTCCCTGCTGGAGCAGAGGGTTGGAGAGGTGTTCGGGGAGGTGTGTTTAGGATTTGCAATCTGCTGTGGTCGCTTTTCCCGCTGTGTCCGATGCTCAGCCCTGAGCCATGTGATTGAGGACAGTAACCGATGAAGTCTCGCAGGGACAGAGCAGAAACTGCTCACGTGGGATTTACTGGAGAAAAGTGATCTCAACAGGGAAGCAAACCTGGGTCAAGGATAAGAAATCAGTATTTCATTGCAATTCGACACGGTGTTTCATCCACCTCCGGGCCGGTGGGACCCAGCTGACTCCTCCCTTCGCCGCTCGCACAGACGCGGCTCTCCAGCCTGCCCGCGCTGAGCACGGCTCTGTCCCCGCGCACAGCCCTGCATGGCAGGGCTGCGCCTGGGAGGGGGCCACGAGGAGGATGTGCTGAGCGAAGGTGATCGCTTGCTGAGATTTCTTTCGTCCCTATGGCTTTAAAGTGCTAATGAAATAAAACTCCAAGAAATTCATTACGCAGGGACTGGGGAGTTCAGGAACGGTTTGTTGCTAACCATACCCACTTGCCACTGACCGAAAATTGCATCCACTTTCCAAATGAGCACTTACTGCCAAGGAAATGAATTGCAAGCAGATGCAGCCCTGCAGCGTTTCTGCAGCCCCGGTGCTGCTGCATGGGCAGAGCCCGCGCCGCGGGCACCCACGCTCCTCTGGGTTTGGGCACCCTCGAATGTGCTCCCTGAGCCCGTGCCTGGGTACCCAAGCAGGGAAAGTCACCCCAAACTGAGTCTTGTGCACCGGTAGGATCACATCTGCATGAGTTCCCTAGGTGTACACAGGCTGGATCCACCATCCCATCCCATCCCATCCCATCCCATCCCATCCCATCCCA
>VXAL01009893.1:94436-110660 GCA_013399475.1 Chauna torquata
TCCCATCCCATCCCATCCCACCACACCACACCACACCACACCACACCACACCACACCACAGGAGAAGTCCTGGCAGCTCAGCCAGGCTGTTAAAACGAACATTTCCTTCCTGAAAGAAAGACTGCAGCGTGCATTTAGCTGTGTGCAAGTGGCTCAGTTACCACAGGATCAAGGCATCACATAACGGTTTGAGTTGGAAGGGACCTTTAAAGATCACCCAGTTCCAGTCCCCCTGTTCTGTTTTACAGATGTTTTCCAAGAAAACTCGCCCCCCACGCTCGGGCAGCTGGATCTCTGCCAGCTTGCAGAGCATTTCTAATGCATACAGACGGGTGTGGGGAGAGCCAAGACAGCAAACACTGGATTTGCCAGGCCCTTCGTTACAAATATTTGGTATGGATTCCTGAACTGGAAGAAAATGTTTCTTCTTTCCAGATTTCACGATGGAAAGCAAGAAGATAATTTCCAGTACAACTTGCAGAAAATATATTAAATATTGACACTAATTAGATTAGCCTGGCTCAGTACATTATTGATATTAATTTTATTAGATTGAATTTAAGAGGAAGTGATGTTTAACTTAATGGCTGTAATAGATGAGGAAGAAGGTAGTAGTGGAGCTTTCCTCCTCCATTAAAAATAAGTAGACCAGAAAACAAGCAATATATTAGGTTCTGAAGAGACGTGCCGTTCCAGGTGATCAGTGGGGCTGGTGCAATCCCCTCGCCCACGAGCTATAGGGTAAATCTGCCACTGGGAAGGGCGACGGCTGCCCAGCCGAGCAGCGGCAGAGCCTCACCCGGGTCCAGCGCAGCCGCCCAGGGCTGGTTGACGCGCCAGGGACGTCGCCCGCGCTCACCTCCCTGGGCCGCACGCTGCCGGCCCCGGAGCCGTTACCGCACGGTGTCGCAGCGGCTGTGGCAAAAGGCACTTAGCAAATCAGCAGGTGGGTAGTACAAGGGTAGCCAGCACGCACCCGCTGTCTGCAGACCATTTGCTGTTGCTGCGATAGCTACTGCTTCTGTGTAAAATCATAAACCAGAGGTATATCGAGTTCGTCTTTCGTCCTACTCACCGTGATTTATCTCTTTTATGATTGCACGGTGCCACCCAGTTCCATCTCCTAGCAGAGGTGTGTTATTTACGGATTTTATGAAGCCATTGGCACTTTTCAGAGGGAAAACCAGTTTTTCATTCTAGAGGGAAAACTCTCATGGTTTTTTTTGAGACTGGTTGAGTTCTGTTTTGAGTAGAGATATTTAATCCCACAAATATACACGGATGATCGTAACTAATGAAGGCATAATTACGTCCTGTTCAATATTACCATCTCATAATACTGGAAACAAGACTTTCCTGCTCCTCTGGGCTGATTTTCTACAAAGGACTACAATTTAACTTTTCTGTATCTCTGCTTCATCAGACCTGAGTGGGCAGGAATACAGAGGCTGCTTGTCCCTGGCAGCTGTCAGCAGCTCAGGCCGCCGTGCGGTGACACCAAGACAGGGGTGCTCCTGGCACAGCCGCCGCTTGCAGCCAGCCGGCGCATTGCAGGGCCGGCAGGCCGACCTTCGGAGGGCCGCCTGATGCTTTAGCATGAAGGCTGTGCAGAAGTTCAAAGCCCTGCCACAAGCAAAGAAAAGCGAGAAATGAATGACGTCCATCACCCGGCCAAGCGTTGGCCTCGCCGCTGATCCTACGGCCGTGACTGGACGAGGGACCAGGGGCCACAGAACCCCGCGCTGCTGGAGGACGGGGAGAGCGCGGGGACCGGCGAGGGCGGAAAGCCGCTGCGCAGCGTGCGTGATGTACGGCTTGCTTCAGGAGGGGATGATCTGTTTATCACGGCAGTTGCCACGGCAGCAACGTTTTCTTCCAGGGATGTTGACTGCGAGGAGGAATTCAGATGTCGGATGTGAGAGGAACGTGCGGTGGTCCTGCAGCCAGCCCCCGCGGGGCTGCCAAAGTTTGCAGCCCGGTCCTGAGCTGCTCGCATGGCACTGGGGAGCCGGGGGGCCCGATCCGCAGGCGTGGCGGCCGCGGTGGGTCGGCGCCGGGCACGGGAGCAGGAGCGAGGCGCAGGGGCTGGGCCAGCCCTCGCCCCGCGGGCCGGTGGCACTCCGCAGGTGCGTTGTTAGTCCTGGGAAGGGGCTGGCGCAGCTCTCCTTCGAGACCCCCGGTAGAAAGCTCACTGGTGTTTATTTTAAGGGGATTTAGTTTGGGGAAAGGAAAAGGCCATTTCCCTTCCCTTCCCCTTTTACCTAAAAGCTCACAAAAGCAGTGAAAGCCACTGCTCTGGCTCCTCCGTGCCCTTGTGGCCCCATGCACAGCTCTGGCTCATACGAGGATGCTCAGGCTGCTGACCCGCTCGGCTGCTGCAGGTACCAAGAGGCTCCTGTATCCTCCCGTTCCCCCGCGTCTGTGCAAACAGGAGTAATTTGCTAATGGTATATGTGGAAAGGTCATTTGTAAGTAACTTTGGTTTGTCCAGCATCTCTTTGTGGTCATATATAATGCTATTTTTTTGTTTCGTTTTGCTTTGTGTGTGAGGGAACGTTTTGGGGACGGCTAACGGTGAGGTTTATCTTTACTTGATTTTTTTTTGTCTGATCAGCCTTTTCTAAATTGACTTCGGTAGCTACAAAGGGAAGTGCCAGGATGAGGACAGTCGCTCCTCGACCACGTCAGCTGTACTGCTGCTCCTGGAGTGCTGCAGCGCTGCTGCTTTCACTGCCTGTAGAAGCAGGCCATAGCAAGCTACTGAGGAGCTGCTCTTTGAAAACGCGGGACCCAGTCATGGCCCAACAGACCGCCTGTATAGATGCAGATATGTGTACACATAAACGTCCTTGCCTTACAGGCACGTAACTGGCTAGTTCACTTGTCGCCAGTTCTTTACAGGCTTGTTGATTGATCCTTATGACCGAAGACCAAACATCAACTTTTAATAGGTAAGGTTCAGAGCCCGGTCCTTATTCCACTGATGTTTTTGCGAGGTTTGCGCTGACGTCACGGCACAGCGTGTGACACCGTCAGCATGCCAGCTGGGCCACCCCAATATTTCCCAATATTTCCAGCTTCCTTTGCAGCTAGAAAACCCTGCACACACCACACCACAGTGTTAAACCCTTGTGCCAGCATCTTTGGAAATTTCTGTCAATGCAGTCCTCTTCCTTTCAAGCCTTCGGTGTAACGCACGTACCTGCTTATAGCCGCAGTGCAGCTCAGCGTCGCTGCACCCCACACTCGTTCATCAGCCACCAACGCCAGGAGGCTCATTCCCTGCAGCCTGCGACGTGCACGTGTACCGCAGCAGCATCTCGCCCTGGCACAAGGCTTCCCAGGAAGCTGTGTTTCACTGATCTCCAGTTGCAGCTCCTCAGAGTGTGTTTCCATTGCAATGTGGGAAATATAAACTTCTTTTTCTTATTTATGTAAAACAATTGAGGAAGTTGTTCTTCAAGTCCCCATGGTCAAGGCATTAACAAAAGTCCATGATTTATGCACAGTCTTGCATCCATCATGTTACCAAATTGAGAGACTTGTACAAAGCCAGCTCAGCCTTCTGCAAAGCTGAGCAGTAACACAACAGCCATAACCTCCTCGTATTTACCGACACTTCCCAGTGACAGGGGCCTGGGAGCGGAGCTGAAGCCCCGGCAGTGAGCAGCGCCTGCCCGTGTTGCTGTGCTCTGCAGCTCGTGTGATTGCGTCTTAGACATAGGGGCGTTTGGGAATCTAATTTTAACTCTTCATCCTGTGTAATTCATTTCTGTGTCTTTTTGTGTATCTCTTTTGGCCAGAGAGAGCAAGCAGCATTTCTTCTCTCTCCTCATTTTAAAGAAGGTTAAATCTGCCTTAACATCAGCTGCCCTAAAGACTCATGCCAGGTTTTCATTCCCTTTAACGCTTGTTTGACTTCATTTGAATGGATGCTGCTTGAGTGGAAATCATCCCAAATGCAATTCTACCAAGTGACTTCTTTACAAAGGCAGCTGGAAATGGAAACCCACTAATGAGCTTGATATTTTTTCCTTTTCTTTCTGTGACCTAAAGGCAGACTTTGCTCTGAAAGTTCATGAACACAACACCACCCAATGAGAACTGAATTCCTTTTGTGTTCTCGCCTGAATCCAAAACGCGCGTGGGCTCAGAAGGTCTCCCACAAGCAGGAGGCGAGCGCTGGGCTGCACGCACGCGGCTGATGCAGCCCCCATCCCGCGTGCGCCCTGCGCTTGCCAGGCAGAGGGGCCCCGGGCGCTGGTGCCGCAGCCCCGGGTTTCCCCGCGTGTCCCCAGGCTCCGACCCACCGGGCAGGGGGCCAGGGCTCGGCCAGAGCTGGCAAGTGAGATCCGCAGGGATTTCGCTGTTTAGGTGCTCCCCTGCGCTTAGTCCCAGCGCAGCTCTGTGTTTGTCCTGTACCTTTGCTTGCTGCTCTTTAGAAAATTCTCCTTGTTTCTAACTCCAACTCTCATTTTCGACTGATCATTAGAAGCCACAGAAACAGTGCTGGGAGAAGAAGGATAAAATAAATGGAATAGAGAGAGAGACATTCTTCACATGCACAAAATAATAACCACGAGCTTCAGACAGGCTGGATGCTAGCCTTTGTTAATGGCCATGTATATAATCCTAGAGGCATTTATCATGGTTCTTAAGCAATAATGTATATTTATTGCCTGCCTGCTTGTCCTCGCGTATTACAGGTCAGATGTCTTAGTTAAGTTTGGTATGGCATGTGTACCAAAACCAGGATAAAGCACTGAAGAATTCACTGTTCTGCCGTGTCTCTTGAAGAAAGGCAATTTTTTTAAACATGCCTTTATAATACACATAATTCAAGCTGAAAGGAAGATTAGAGAACTAGGCTTTCAGGTAGCATCCCATCCAGAATCTTCTGGTGCACAGGGGCCCAGCGGCTGCCCTTACAGCACAGGAGCTGGCACGCAGCCTTCCCAGGGCCGTGCTGTTAGTGAAACGTCCACAGCAAGACCCTGCCGACATCCCTGGGCACCTTGGGAAGAGGCACGCAAGGGCCGAGCTTAGGAATGGAATGAGAAAACGATGCTGGAGCAGTGCCAGGGTGCAATGACGTTATTATGGTTTAGGCTGTATTTTATGCGGTGTCTTTCCTTGCCTATGTTGCATTCCTGACTGCTACCTCCCTTTAGGAGAAAATTTTCACCACTGTAAATTCCTGTTATTTTACATTCCTCCAAGGAGTTATTATTCACCTAATGGTCTGCATTTAAACAGCTTTCCCATTGCTCTAAATCATGACATTTCCATACCCTGCAAAGCTCCCCCGGGGACCCCCCAGACGCTGCCTGCGCACCCCCGAGCCACTGCCGGTGCAGAGCCAGGACTCGGGCAGCCCCGAGCTGCGGGTCCTGCAATTATCCAGGGGACGTGCCCACCGTTAGTGGGTACTAAAGCTGTCACTCTGAAAGCTTCCACTTTTTCCAGTGGAAAAGCTGCTGCTCTGACCCCACATAGCGGAAGGGGAGGACATGGTGGCACTTCCTTAGCCTAGGTGTCAAATCTGAGGTTGCACTTGCAAGGCGCGGGTGCTGGCAGGTGCCCGGTCACGTCAGTTTGGGGGTTTTGGTGTGGATGCCGGAGTCTCGGCCCTGGCTGGCACGGTGGCAGGCTGTGGCGCTGGCACGCGCTATGCCCCGGTGGCACGGGCCATGAGCCGCCACCGTGCTGCCTCCCTCACGCCGGCCCCACGGCCGCACAGCAGCGTTTGGGAAAAACACGTCCAGGTGAGAACAGTGCTGCCGCGGAGCCACCAACCAGCTGCAGCGATGGAGAGTCCACAGCCTGCCTGGGGACCGCTGTTTTGAGGGAAACGTTCCCATGAGGCCGTTGCACAAATGTACTTTCTGCTTCAAAATGTTTATTTTATCAACCCTGAGCAACTATTGGCACATCTTCGGCCGGATTTGTTTAACAACCTGGATTAGCCTCCTTCAGCACGCTGTGTCCTCCCGCGGCTGGCTTGCCCAGGTCACCCCCGGTCCCCCTCAGCAGGACGTGCCAGGAGCACGCCCCGAGGCAGCGCTTGCTTGCTCCGTGGCTCTCTGGCTGCACAAAGCACCAAGCAAGGCTGTTTGTCATCTTCTCTGTTTTTTTTGCCTTTCAAACGAAATTTGAGCGTTGGACATCTGGACTCGGCTGTTAAAGACATAATTTAATAACCTACACTTCTGACCGGTGGCCGAGGGGCTGGGAGGCAGCCGTGGTTTTGCAGGCTTGTGGCAGGGCGCGAGCCGCTCCGCTGCCACGGGAGCTGTGCGGGAAGCAGCACGGGATTGCTGCGGCTGGTGCTGGAGCGCAGGGCGGGCACGAGCCCTCTTGCTGTCAGCTCCTCACTCAATTTGCTGTAAAGACAATGTAGATGCGATAAATGTGGAGCCCATCCCTCTGATGGTGCTGGTGCCAAGCGGAGAGTGAACCGCGCAGCAATTTGGGCTCCGCGGGCAGGGTTTTCGGGAAAGCAGGGCATGTGGCCAGGGCAAAACCCACCCTCTGGCTGCGATATGAACAGTTTCGGTAAAGTGTTTGCTATGGCTGGCCTGCAGCGCCTGGAGCTGTCCTGTGCTGCACGGGCTGCGGCGCCCGCCAGCCTTCCTCTGGCTGCTCACAGCTGTCTGGGGCCGCTAAGCGTGCCTCAGGCGCTGCTGGTGGTGGTCTGCGTGCTCCTGGGCGAACCAACGTGCTGCGGGAAGGAGATACATACATGGGGAAATACACGTATGCTAATACACAGAAATACACAGAAACTCGCTGTTATTTACAAATGGGGAGAGAATAGTGCCTGTCCTGGAACACGTCTGCATCATCTCCTTTACACACGTATATCTGATATGCAACTGAACAGGGAAAACCGAGCTTGGGGAGGGGGGAGCATAGAAGTTGAATACGTAGCAGAGTTGTGCAAGTGGGCTTTGTGCGGACAGCGGCTGTTCCTGCTGCTCTTTGAACGGCTGACACAGAAATAGCTCAGCCTCAACAACGGAGTGAGTAAGGATGTGGGACAAGGCATGTTGGTCAGATGTGCCACAGTAACGAAGCTGGAACTTTATACCGGATTTGGCATTAAATAAGAGAGAAGCTAGCTTATTATGGTTTTAGTCAATATGCTGTTTTAAAAAAATTAGTACTTCCATAGTCCTTTGTGTATGCTTCCACGGCACGCAGCAGGACGCCTCTCCTCCCCCTGCCGGCTCACGGGGAGGCAGCCGGGTCCCCACGGAGAGCAGGGGTCTGCGCCTTCAGGGCCCAGGGTCCAGCCCCGCAGGTCGTGCTCCACGCTCACATGAGCACTTCTGAAGTGCTTGAAAACATCTTCCCAAAACATTGTTCTGCCCAGGATGTGGCTGATACATGGTGAATCGTTTTCCTAGCCTTAAGCTCTGTTTCAGGCTGGGGTCTGTCCAGTTGCTCTGTGCACAGGGTTTAATGTAGCCAGATTATCTCGCTGCAAGGGTACCTTCAACTGAATTTCAGCTGAACAAACTGATTCCCTGGGACTGAACTTCATGAGGAAAACAGAAGTTTGTGTTTGGCTTTGAATAAACGAATAGACAAGCCTGGCCACTTCTGCTCTTACGCGCGGCTTGCTGGCGTGGCGTCAGGCAAAGCCGGACGTATCAGCGCGTGTGACTGCCATTGCCCCGGGCTGGGGAACGGCCAGCAGCACCTCGGTGCGAGTTAAAAGGAGCAGCCCTGCTCCCCAGCCCCTCCTGGCGTGGCCGCTGGTTTTAGCTTTCCCCACGTGTATAAAACAACTGTCTCAAATGAATCCTTAGTTCTTGGGTCCCCAAATCTTTGTCTGACAGTATTTATAGATTCCCTTTAGGGGATCTGGACTCGGACTGGAGGTGGAACAGCCAATTCATTTAAAAAATAAAAAATAAGAAATATTCATAACGTTTTTCCTCTCATAAAAGTCAAGGTTGTTTTGAAAATTTGCTGCTGTGAACTGCAAACGCACAGAGAAGTGACATATTAACAAATGCAGCAATTTTCTTATCTGGAAAACTTGTGTACATGAAAATTTCTTGTCCAAATTGGGTAGGTGTTTCTTTTTTTCTTTCTTTCTTTTCTTACTGGTGCATTGTGAAGTAAGGAAACTAATCTTCATGATCTTCCAAAGCTGGAGAGCAGCAGAGCCGTGGGCAGGAGCGCGCTGCTGGCGGGGGTGCTCGCCCCGGCTGGGGCTGGCGGCGCGGGGATGCTGCCGCCAGTGGGGAGCGGGACGCAGGAGCGGTCGGTCGTCAGCGGGAGCAGAGCTTACCTGGGAACACAAGCTGACGGGAGTGTAGCTATGTAAGAATGGGATTAGACAAAGTATTCACACGTGTCCTGTGCCCATTTAAACCTACCTTTCAGCATGACTTCTTTTTTCTGGAAAGCATACTTTTCTAAAGCTTTGTAATATCACATTGGTTCACATAAAGCATCAAATGTATGACGGCAATGCCAACCCACAGTGCTGACAAATACATAGAAATGAATATTGGCTGGTAAAGACAAATGCATTTAGGTATAAAATGCCCTTAAGCACATAAAAGTTACCTTTCAGCTATTCACAATTTTTATGATTTGATGTTGAAGACAAAATCATAGCAAAGCAAAGCAGCAAAACTTGCTTGGCCTGATCTACTGCCATTTATACCGTCACGCTGCTGTGGCAGCCGGCATGCCTCTCTGGTTGGGCAGGGATTGATTTTTGTTTCTTAAATCTTAAAAAAAGGTCATTTACAGCTGGGTGCAGAAGGCTAATTACAGGCCTCACATCTGCTTCATTATTTTACAGCCCAATATTTCACCGATTAGATTTTCAGCTATCAAGCTGCAAACATGTAAATAGAAATTTGTCACACTTCTGTATGTTGCCTTAACCCGGAAAAAAAGTCGGGAAACTGCAAATGCCAAAGTCGATATTTATCCCGTGCATGACTGATTTTTAAACACTTTAATTAGAATTCTATTAAAGAGGAAGTGACTTTGTTCCCGCGGCGAGTGATGTACTGCCGCCTTCCTCCCCGCATGGGCTGTAAGTGTTTGGGAGGAGCGGGAGCTCCCGTTTCTCCCCGCCACGGGGCTGTTCCGCAGGCGGGTGCCCCTTGCTACTGCGTTAACGCTGAGATCTGCCCAGGAGAGATTTTGTTAGGGGTTGCAGGGAGAAAGCGTGAGTTAGGGGAGCAGCCGCTCCCTTGCCTCAGACGCGCTCCTTCTGTTGCCGGACGTGCGGTGGTGCAAGTGGGGTGCTCTGGGGTCGGCGGGACCGGGGCGCGCCGGCCTCGAGTGTCACGGCAAGGTGAAGCCGGAGAGCTTTTGAAAATCTGGCCTTTGTTTTGATTGCTGAAGGAGAACACCGTTCTCCCTCAACACTTTTTTTTTCTAACCTGTGCTTTTTCCCCTCCTCTATGAAACACACAGGTAATTATGCTTAGCTGCCCGTGTATAACATTTCGCATCCGCAGAGCTCGTTGTTGCCGGTCCTACCACTCCCTAATGACAACTCGTACGTAATGTGCATTTGCACCAAATGATAAAATTAAATTTAAACATTGTGTCTTTAAAAGAAATATTAGCTCAACCAACACATCGCAGGCTCAGAGGGCAAAAGTTGCCTGGAGATTTAAACACTTGCATGTCCCCAGCCAGCGCTGCCGAGCGTGACCATGTATTTTTAGTTTCAAGGCGGCTCTTGGCTGCCGTCGCAGGAGAGGCTGGGGACGGTGAAATATGAGGGTCTTGTCCACTTGTGCAATCTCGTGCATCGCCTTTCGAAGTTTATGGTTATTCTCAACTTGTCTCAATAGGAACAACATTTTGCTCAGATTTATCATGTGTTTAAACAAGTGCTCATGCTGATAGTGCTTTGAAAAATGCCTTGCACAGAGGGTGTTTGATGTTATTTCAGCAGAATATACCCAGCGCTCAGACCCACGGCCCCTGGCTGAGGCTTCAGCAGGACAAGCCGATGAAGGGCGGTTCATCGCTGCCCAGAGGTGTGTAAATGCTGCCTAAGGGTTCGGGTCGAAGCACTGGGCTGTGCATGAGTGTGGCCCAGGAGCCCTTGACCGACGCCTGCCATGCCCACACGCGGCGGGGTCCCGCAGCAGAGGTGCCGCTGCACCGCTGGCTGCTTCCCGGGGCGACTCTGCTCCGCTCGCCGTGGTGGGAAGTGCCCAGCCAGGGAGAGACCAGCGCCTGCTGCGCCCCGCTTCTCAGCCCTCGCTTCCCAGCTTATGTCAGGAAGGTCAGCGGAGCTCATCCGGAGTATTTTTAGATTTGCTCTAAGTCCAGGTTAGCCCAAACTGCTCTGAGCTCTGCGTGCTGCAGAAGCCGGGGAGAAAAGTGAGCAAGCAGAGCCGCGGAGAGCCGTCATCCCGAGGGGGGATGCTGGGGGCCCTGGGCGGCTCTCATGCTGCAGCGCGTTGCATTTCACGTTCACCTCTAATTCCAGTCCTGCGTCTGGGAATCGAGCTTTCTTCTTGTGTGGGGATGCGGACTTTCAGCCGTGTACAGAGCTGTGCTCCCTTTAGCTTTTTTAAGGCTTCCCATTCTTTTTCCTCCAAAGGAAATCTACTTTTTTTCCATATTTGTGAAGAAGCAAGCTTTGTGGGGAAAAAGGAGTAGTCAAGCTTCTCGTTCAAAGCAAAGTTCACATCCATTCTGACCTGTAACTCATGACATTGAATCGTACCTCTTCAGTCGGGTGTGCTGCACCTCAAATGAACAGCTGCAAATGAGAACTTTGCTCAGAAATCCGTGCCTTTCAAAGAAAGTTGGCACACGGACTCTGGGCTGACATTATTAAATAGGCTGAAATGAACTGAGAGGGCTTATATGACTTGACTATTGCTTCTGATGAGTAAACATACCCCTTTCCTCGATGGTGAGGTCTGATTCTGATCTCCTCTCCATCCTCCCACTGGGGAAACAAGTGTCTGATTTCAAAGCCAAAGAAATGCAGAACTGTTTTGCACAAGAGTGTTTCTGAAACACCAGAGTGAGTTTGGAGCAGCAGCAGCTGGGGCACATTGTGTCACTGCTGGGTCCTGCTGTGTCCTTGGAGAGTCAGAGTTGCCTACCAGGGCAACTGAAGTTCCTCCTCCACTTCCAGATAAAGCAAAGACTGTCTCAGGGATGGGGAATCTCAGAGACAAGATTAGCACAAAAATAAGAGAGATGGGAATTACTGACGTGGTTGTTCCGTTTGCCGTGCTGGTAAGGAAGAGCCACCACACTCTGCTTCCCTTAGGGTAGCGAGATCTGCCGGGGTGCTGGGGCTGGCTCTGTCTGACCGGTGTCGGGCTGGCTGCTAATCCCCGGTGGGGATGCGATCTGCAGGACGAAGTTTGCTCTCAGCTGCCCGACTCGTGCCATACACATTTGCAGAAGCCCCAGTTTCCAGCAGCCACTGCTGCTCTGACCCAGTTCTCCCAGGACTGTCCCCGTCCCCACCAGTGCTCGCTGTGGAGCAGCAGGATGGCATCCAGGCGGAGCAGGACGGCCCTTCCTGGAGCCACCAAGCAAGACCCAGGGGAAACCCCATCTGCGGCACCAGCGGTGGATGGGGGAATACCTGGATCTCTGCTCCTCCTGCATGAGCTGGGCAACCAGAGCAGTGTTTGCAGTGTTAAGTAAACAAGCTGGAAGGACAAACACGGCAGTGATCCCTTTGCTTTCCTCCCTGACTGGCCCGTGGTACCTGAGCTCCCAACATGCTGGGGAGACCCATGGACGTGTGGGGCCACCACAAAGTCCATGCAGGTCCTGTGTAGCTCACGAGCTCTGTGACATGCTCAGGCCACAGCAGAGCTGCAGACTGCCATGTCTTCTGAATTTCTGGAAGCTAAGACTATTATATATTGTATATCTTGGCAGGATACTTAGGAGAACATAACCTGGCTTGCTACCAGTGTGAAAAAACTTTGATTTTTTTTAAACAAATTTCTTCACTGCTTTCCATCACCAGTATTATACACAGATCTTGCTGAACCAAATACTGTTCTGCTCTTTTATAACTTGACAAAAACAATCTACTGGTGCTTAAAAAATAGGTTGAATCTTAGCAGAACACAGCTCTGGAATATCTTTAAAACCATTCCCATGTCAACAGTTTTCACTTCCCCTCCTCCATCCTGCATCTTGTAAAATTAGAAGCAATGACCTTTCAGCCTAAAACTCTAAAGAATACCTTAAGTTTCTGAGTTTGTTAGAGGTCTGAGGTTAAAAGCCATACATGGGGTGCTTCTGTGGGACACTGGTGGAGTTGAGTACTAATGCGATTATTCACTCATTTTTCAGTCTCTAATATTAGGAGAGGACAGATATGTGCCAACTTGCCATTTCCATGTGGCTGAGTGATCTGGAAAGACAGCCTTACACCTCAAAACCCGCAGTTTTCCAGTCCCTGAGGACTGCTCAGGTTGCACAGTGTGTGTGCTGCACAGCGATCAGCTTCTGCTGCAAATGAAGTTTGAGTCAAAGCTGTGAGATTGCCTCAGATGAGGTGAAATGGACGTGATGATGTAGCTGCATCAGGTGGTGGGGCTTTATTTGCTTGTTTGTTTGTTTCTTTATTGTTCTTTGACTTTCATCCTCTGCATGATTCAGACTTGAGACCTACAGATCAGCGGCTGGAAGATGTAGGGCTGGTTTGATCTCCACCAGCTGCCGTTACCGATGTCTGTGTATTGAGAAGTCTGAGCTCACCACCCTAGATGTGCATGGCGCTCTGGGCGTACGTGCTAACAGGTTGTGTATCAGCCTCCCAAACTTGTGTTCTGCCCTCGGGTCCCTCCAGCTCCAGTGTCTCTGGGAGGCTCTTGGGCTCCCAGTCTTGCTTTCCTGGGGTGCTAGGAATGGTCTTTTGCTTTCTTTCCTCTTTCTCTTGACTTAAAGAAATGCAGAAGTGCATTGAATTTCACATTAACCTCTAATTCAAATCCTGTCTCTTTTTTTCTCCCCTTTATTAGCTTTAAGCTGGTGGCACAGACTTCTGAAAGCTTTAAATCTGAAGGTGTAGCCACTTTGGTTCAGATAGCAGTAGCAGCATTGTAACCCAAGCACTGCTATTTTGATTTCTGGGTGGTTTGCTTTATTGAAAGCTGCTAAACTTTTTCAGCTCCATCCCAGCTCCAGCTCCCCTCCTGCAACCAGCCCTGCTGCGTCACCTCCTGGGACATGCCACCACTGCTGTGGACACCGGTGCCCCACCGGCCCCTAGCTCCAGCTTGGGTAGAAGCGAAAAGGTAATTTAAGATGGTAAATCTTCAATACAAAGCAAAGAAGGTCATATAGAGAAAAGATGGGGGAGAAACTGGCAGAGATTTTCTGAATGGAAAATTTCGAGCTGCTCTACTGTAATTGGTATTTATGAACTACGGGGGGAGCACTTGTTTGCTTGTTGATCGGTGGTGTTTGGTGTCATAGCAACCGGGTAACTGCTAAATAATCAATACCCGTGTGTGCAAATAAACACATAGACGTGGGCAACACCTTTCTGCTTGAACTCACCAAAGCACCACAGTGCTTTGGTGCAAAGACAGAAACAAAACTGCCTAAAACCAAATATGCCCAATAACTGTGACAGCTCGATGTGAGCCAGCAGCGTGCCCTGGCAGCCGGCAGGGCGAGGGCAGGGATCGTCCCGCTCTGCTCTGCCTGAGTGGCCTCGCCTCCAGCACTGGGTGCAGGTTTGGGCACCACAGTGTAAGGTCATGAAACTGTTAGAGAGTGTCCAAAGGAGGGCTGCGAAGATGGTGAGGGGTCTGGAGGGCAAGACGTGTGACGAGCGGCTGAGATCCCTTGGGTTGCTCAGCCCAGAGAAGAGGAGGCTGAGGGGAGGCCTCATGGGGGCCTGCAGCTTCCTCACGAGGGGAGCGGAGGGGCAGGGCTGATCTCTGCTCTCTGGTGACAGCGACAGGACCCGAGGGACCGGCACAGAGCTGTGACAGGGGAGGGTCAGGCTGGGTGTTAGGAAAAGGTTCTTTACCCAGAGGGCGGTCGGGCACTGGCACAGGCTCCCCAGGTACGTGGTCACAGCACCGAGCCTGCCGGAGCTCAAGGAGCGTTTGGACAACGCTCTCAGACACAGGGTTTAACTCTTGAGGGAGAGATCTGGACATGCAGGTGTGAAAGGAGTAGGTAAACATAAGAGGCCTCAAGTATAAACAACCCAGTATTTAGCAGTAGCAACATTTGGATTATTTTCCCATGTGCGCTAAGGTCACTCATTAACTTCAGAAGACTCATTGTGATGTTTTATGAGCATGCGGTCAGGTTCTGCGGCAATAATATGGGTCTAAAGCTGCCTGAGCTCTGTGCTCTGCGGGAACAGAAACGTGTGACTATTTCCTAAGAATTCTTTTAAACATTCACAGAATGGTGTAAAATTCTGTTAGTTGCTTTGAGTATTTATAACAAAAGGTGAAAAATCAGAGTGACTATTAACACTGCTGCACCCCTCCCACACCCCCAAATGCACTAAACATTATCTGTTGGCCCAGATTTCCATGCGCTGTTAACAGCTGAGGCTGTTAATGACCGCTTTCCTCTTTTATTTAACCGGTTTAACAGGAACGTGCGGGCACAAGCCCGAGGTGTCCCAGTCCTGCCCGCTGCCCTGCTCGCCCCGCCACCAGCGCATCCCTGCTCCTGTCTGCCTGGGGACGGGCAGGAAGGCTCATGCTGTGCATGTGCAAGGACTGAGTTTTCTAAAAAGATAAAGTACTTCAAGTTCTTTTAATAAAAGTATTCACCCTCTTCTCAAGAGACACTTCTAAAAGTTGTACTTGTTAGTGGCAGAGCACCTCTAACTCTTTTTGAAGGGTGTGTAGCCACTTGTGTACGTTGGAGCAGTGCTGGGTTTGGCGGTGTTCTGCCAGCGCCTGGCACGAGCTCGGCCCCACGCCTGGAAGGGGAAGGAAGAAGAGGCTGGGTGGGCCTCCAGCAGCGCAGAAAGCTGGGAGGAAACCTCTGCTGGGGCGAGGTCCAGATGACTGCCCTGGTCGTCTGCAGCAGTACCAACGCTGTGGGCTTGCCGTTGGAACCGGTCTGAACAAAAGCTCTTGGCAAGCTAAGGAGTCCTGTGTTTTTACAGTTTCTTAAAAAGGCAGGGTAATCCCGAGGAAGCATTCCTCCATTCCTCCTGCCACTGCAGTCCTTCATCCCATTAATCATCTCGGTGCTTATTTCCGGACCCTTTCATGTCTGTCCCTCTGGAATACCATGTTAGCAGCCCAGGTCAGGATGCTCCTTGGTCTTTTGTGCAAGCACTAGAAATTTTCAGCATTTTCTACGTGTATCTTTAGCACATGGAAATAACCAAGCACCATGTTAACCGTCTGTTCAGAAATTCTCATTGAAGTGCCCACGGTGATGCCTGCGTTTCTTCCCACAGGGATCTCGGCTTGTCCAGAGCCCCAGGAGGCATCTGGCTGGGGCCACCACCACCTCAGTGTGCATCACTGCTGGATCCACCACCAAAGAGCCCACTCATCTGGGCGTGCTGGGCATTGACGCTCTCCTGTGTGATTTAGTACTGGTTAACAGTCTTTGTCTCCAAAAAATAAGGTTTGTTTTATTGCCACAAGCCTGTGTCACTCTTATCTCCAGTGGCCCCTCAAATGTACTTTGAAATCAGAGGAAAGTCCTGTTGAAATCTGTGTTTCGTGTGCTGTGGTCCAAGCTGGAGCTTGGGGATTTTGTCTGCCCTGGTCAATTTCTTTCAACAACAGAAGTGTTATTCTTAAGAGCTATTTCTCTTAATTTTATGCTACTTGCTTAAGACACACCAGTTGCTCAGTTCAGTTGCCATGTGAGGCTGTATCAGGCCATTTTTCATTATGCTGCTCTCCCGAGTACTGCTCTCGCTATATTCTGCTATAACTGGTATAATTCATTCTTCAGGGGCTAATGGGCCAGTGTATTGGGTTTACGTGGTAAAGGTTTGGTAGCAGAGGGGCCACAGGGGTGGCTTCTGTGAGAAGATTCCAGAAGCTGCCCCATGGCAGGTAAAAGCCAGCTCCAGCCGGCTCCAAAAGGGACGCACCGCTGGCCAGACCTGAACCAGTGAGCGATGTTGTTTGCACCTCTGGGAGAGCAGATTTAAGAAAGGGAAAAAACTGCTGCGCAACAGCAGCTGGGAGTGAGAGGAGTGAGACACAGCCCTGCAGACACCAAGGTCAGTGGAGAAGG
>VXAL01009893.1:110927-141237 GCA_013399475.1 Chauna torquata
GGCATCCCGTGGGAGGGACCCCACGCTGGAGCAGGGGCAGAGTGACCATGAAGGAGCGGCGGAGAAGCAGCGATATGGGCTGAGCGCAGCCCCCATTCCCCGTTCCCCTGCGCTGCTTGGGGGGAGGAGGTAGAAGAGGGTGGATGGGGGGAAGGTGTTTTTATTTTGCTTTTTAGTTTCTCACTGCTCTAGTCTGCTGGTGATAGTAATAAATGATATTAATCTCCCTATGTTGGGTCTGTTTTGCCCATGACGGTAATCAGTGAGCAACCTCCTTGTCCGTATCGCAACCCTTGAGCCATTGTCCATCGTATTTTCTCCCCCTGTTCCTTTGAGGAGGGGGAGTGAGTGGGCGGTTGTGGTGGAGTTTGGCTGCGCAGCAGGGTAAAACCACCACAGCCAGCCTGGATCTCCTATTTATATCTTCATGTTTCAATTACAAAAAATGAAACCAACCTCAAACCCATAAGGGTGGTGATGGGCAATATGCCTTTTGTCCATTGGCAAGCGTTGCGAGAGCTCTGCTGGTGACGGATGTGCTCATTAAGGGACGCTGGCTGTTGGCCATCTTGTTAGAAGTGCCTCTGCTGTTTGCAAGCACGTTGTGTTTGCACCAAGAGCATCACTCACCCAGGATGAAAAAACGCTGAATTTTGAAATGAGCTGCCTAATGTCTCAGAATTGCCTCCACAAATGCAAGGACAGTGTTAGCTCACACGTTTTATAGCAGCAATGTTGCCAGACCATCTCACGGTACACAGACCTGCTTTCTGTAGCTGCACTGTGCTGCTGCAGATCTGTTGCTGTTTCTGCACTCGTTGGTTTCCGAGCAAAAGCCATAGCATGCAAGTGAAGGAAGAAGTGAGCTTTGCCTTCATCTTTTGAGATGATTTTTTGTGCTTCCAGGAGGGATTCAGCTACTGCAAATGTCTGAAGTACAACATGTCCTTCTCAAATTACAGTACATGCTCCAACGTGGTACTGAGAGTGTTTCAGTAATCATTATCATTTTTGTAAGAAATAATAAGAAAGAAAGAATCTGGTAGTTGATCCATTCTTGCTCTGTTTGATACTTAGCCTTTACCTATAACTGTATACATGTACATTTACATATACATCAGTGAAATATCAGTACAGCAGCGATGCATGCAATTGGCATTAGCAAAAAGGAGCACTTACTCTTTAACTTTTTTTCCTAATCAGCAAAAAGTGCTGACTAATAGTACTCTTAAACGGAGGCTTGAAAATTCCCCCATTCAAGAAAGCCCTCGCTCTTCCCTTCGCAGAGCACCACCGGAGGTGCTGGTGAGCAAACGAACGAGGTTTGAGAAAGGCAGGAGAGAAACTCTGGGGAAAAGGCAGGTGGGTGGGTGGCTGGGTGCTGCGGGCTGGGTGCTGCTGCTGCCAGCCCGTGCCCCCCGGCTCCCGGCTGCCCCCTGGCTCCTCGCCCCGGGCTCCCGCGCGGCGCTGGCTCCCTCGGCCTCATTAGCGCTGCGTTTCACTGAACGCATCGACGCTTCTCGTATATACAAAAGGACGTTCCTTTCTGCACCGCACAGGAAATGAATCAATGTGTTTTGTAAAACACACTTCACTTAATATTTACTTTAATGCTAAGTCTGAAAGTGAAAATTAAAAAAAAAAATTCTTATCTTTCTTTGGTGCTTACAACACATGTTTAATTTCAGTCTGCAAATGAATAGCAGAAGCAGCTTTTAGATTACTTTCTTTGGAATTACTAATAGCTTTCAGTGGGTAAATGGGTACCTATCCGTATTCTCCTAAGCTGTAGAAATTGTCCTAATGGAATTATTCAGCTTAGCAATGTTGGAATTTTCCCCCAAATGCACTCAGTTGCTTGGAAAAGATGCGGGTGTTACAGTGCAGAAGCAGACCTCGTTAGCGCTCTGCTTGATAAGGCGGGATGACACGGGCGTTAGCGCTGCGCCCAAGTTACGTGCGGGCGGGTGGAGGAGGTGATGGCTGGAGCAGCTTTTTTCTTCCTTTTTAAGGGGGAGTTCACAGCTCCGTCTCATCAGGTAAGTCTCAGGTTGAGTGCTGCAGCCCCTCAAGGGGTTTCTGACACGAGGAGAAGGCTCCTGATGATTTAACACTCTGAGCTGTAGGCAGATAACACTCTCTCCAGGTACTCAAGTTTCCCCGAAATTCAGCCACTTGAGCTGTCTTGCTTCCTGCATGGCTCTGCGTCTCTGGGCCGCTCCGCAAGGAACCCCCGGGAGGGTCGCCAGGAGAGGCAGGGTGTCTCCGCCAGCCCCGCCGGAGCAAAGCAGCTCTCCTTCTTGGTGAGAGATGAAGCAGGCAGCTAGCTCCAGCAGGCCATAATAGACTTTCAGGGAAAAAAGTCAGGGCAACCTTCAAAGTGCGTGACAAAGAAAAAGAAAAAAAGCAACGTGAGGCTGAAAAGATGTGTGAACATGCGGCGTTTCAGAGAACAGCTCTGTACGACCGTGCATCAGACTGGAAAACACTGTCCTTCTCTGCCTTGGAAACCGTATGTTTCATATGTTATGTGCCCATTGATGAACTTCAGGAAATGAAATGCACTTGGATGTTAAATAACAGCAGAAAAAATAGTTTATAAAAGAGCCATTATTTAGTGACCAATGCACAAATAAATTGACTCTGCTGAGTATCCTCAGATCTCGCTAGGCTTAAAACACGAGGAAGAGTTAAAACAAAATTACTCACTGAGTCCATCTCTTTGCAAGTAAGTCAGGTGAGATCCTGGCACACCTCTGTGCTCTGGTCGAAACCCTGCTGCAGCGCACAGGCAGCGACGCTGCTCTTTGCTTCCTTCGCTTCATTGCCACCCACGCGCAGGTTTTAACATACAGATGCAGTGTAGATGTGTTGGTGACGCAGGTCTCCAGAAGCGCAGAACCAGTTTGCATGCCCACGATGTTTTACACCCTCTCCTTGCACATTCCGAGCCTCCACAAGCTCGGAAGTGCTACACATCCAAACCTGCCCTGTACCTGAGTCCCTACAACGATGCGGTCTGTGGCTACCGAGGCGGACACTCGCGGTCTGAGGTTGTACATCCGCTGCATGCACGCTGTGCTGAGATGCAGCAGGCGTTACATGGCAATACACGACTGGGAAATAAAGGGGAAGAAGATGGGTTGGGCTTGCCAAAGCCTGTCTGAGCCCCAGCCTGGTGGGGTCTGGCTTGGGACTGATGGGCAGCAAGGGCTCTTCTGGCCGTGGCCCCTCTCACACCTATGGAAACTCACCAAGCTTTGCCAGGCTTGCTCATTGCTTCTGTGACAATTCTGTGGAAGGAGGTTTCAGGAGTTTCTTGTGCTCTCTGCTCTTCCATGTCTTTTTGGGCTCGTGCAGCCCCTTAGCAGCTCTAAGTTTGGGAGGCTGGAGCCGTTCCACGTGAGCAGGCTCTCCTGTGCCGATGCCAGGAGACAGCATCTCGTGGTGTGATCTTCCTGGGCTGGGCTTCCTCTGTGTGTTTGCAGGGGGAGGATTTGTTTCCTCAAGGTGAGCAGCAGAGACATTTCCAAGGAGATAAAAAAATTCCTTGTAAGCTTCCCAGAAAAGGCATAAATCATTGCCGTCATGCTGAATTTGTGGTGCTAAGTCAGGCTTGTGAGAAATCCAAGGTGCAACCTCCGCAGCTAGTCCTGTCCCATGCTGTGACAGCCTGGCGGCAGTGCCGCAGTGAGGAAAGAGGAGGTTTTTGAGAGGACCATATGGACCATGATATACCATTTCTGAGGCAGAAATTCAGGAACTGCTGTTCAGGTCATGTCCTACAACACAGCAGAGAAGGGCAGTACACTGCAGAGTTGGGTCCTACCCAAATAATTCCAACACATGGTCATTGGGTGCCAAACCACCAGCTGTCCTGCAGCTCTGAGAGGTTCAGGGCCAAAAGCACCTGCACAAGGGGTGTCCTGGATGCTTCCACCAAACTGGGGTTTACATTGAGCCTTGCCCTGCCAAGCACCTCCATGGCACTGGCATCAGCCTTGATGGTCCCAAGAAATGCTTAGTGTCTTAAGGGCCTCCAAAACCTCCTTGAGACTACAGATTTGGGTTCTTCTGTTAGTCTTAGAGCACAAATAATACTCAAAAAAAAGTTGCAAAGCCCAAGTTCAGCTGGTCGCAGACCCCTCCACACCGCCTGTGCCCCCCTTTCCATTCGATCTCCATGTGGCAGGGCTGCCCAGCGCGGTGGCCATCTCAGGATGCTGCTGCCCAGGGAGCACGGGGAAGAAATCTTTCTCCTGTCTAAAGTGGCTAGAATTGGGAAGGTTGTAGGCAGAAGTCTGTCTGCAGCAGCGTGTGTGGAAACTTTAGGAATAAGCAACGAAATGAAGATGGAAGATGTTGCCTGCTGGCACGCAGTACAGCAGTCCCATCAGGCAGACGCCTGGATCCTTTCCAAGGGTCCTACGCAGTGAAGGACGGTTCAGGATACGCAGCTGATGGGGAAGAAATGGACAATGGCAGCGACTCGGCCTCTCCCTTGAGAGGCTGAACAAAGCCTGGGCTGGGGAGTTGGCTTATGGGCAGCCTGATGCCTCGGTGGCTTTTATCTGTACCTCCTTCACACACAGAGTGGCTCCAACATGTCATCAGTGATACGTCTTCTAGGATCTGCATTGTATCCAGAGATGCTTCTCACGGGGGCTGGATATTGTCTCATCTGGGGTGCAGGGTGCTGTGCACAGAGGTTTATTGGAGGCTCCTCATCCCGGTGGGAGCTGCACGCTGCCAGCTGCGTGCATAAACCCAGGTGAGATTCAGGACCCATCCTCAGCACTCGTGCCAGGCGGTAATGCAGTTCTGCAAATTGCTTTGATGCCGTATCACCATTATTATTATAGTGGTCACTGATGTAACTGTAAATGGCACGTGGTGTTTGCTGCTTACTGATGTGGTTCGGGAGAGCCCTTGCATTCCGAGGTGAAGGTGGAGAGGAGTTGTCCCGGAGATGTGTGATTAGAGGGGCTGGGGAGAGGGAAGAGGAGAGAAACCGGAGCCCCAGGATCGCTTCAGCTTGGAAAAAAAGCTGGCAACAACCATGTTCTTGCCAAAGGGTTGTGGCCATCATCGTACTTTGCTATTTCTCTGCAGGCAGCCTTCCCTCTGCTTTAATTTCTGCCTTTCTGCTTTCTGCCCACTGCTGACGAAGTCCCGCAGTGGTTCACATCCTCCCTCAGTGCCCCCTGGGGCACCCGACGCGGAGCCGTCGTCGCAGGTCAGCCTCCGGGCGGACAAGGAGAAGCCTGCTGAACCCTGGCCAGGGTCTCTGCTTCTGCTCAACCTCCGTGTTCTGCAGTCAAAAATGGCAGAGCACAGCCAGCCTTATAAAGCGGTATTTCAGTGATAGCCAGGGGAAAGCAAACAACTGTCCATTTTCATTTAACATAGCTGGGACTGGCTATAAAGGTTTTGTTATATGCTCTGAAACAGCAGAAGCTGCATACTTCATTCAGGAACAAGATGAGCTGGTTCTTCACAGCTGCGAAAACTATCTCCAAAAGGAAAAGAAAATCCTCAAATCTTGCAAACATAATCCTGAGCTTTCACAGTTGGGGGGAAAAAAAGGGCAGGGATGGAAACGGAGTATTGCTTCCTCGGAAACCGCCTCCTGCTCGTGGCCCTGCTGTGGTCCAGCCACGTCCCCTGCGCTGATGGAGCCCTGCACGCTGCAGGGAGGTCCTGCGTGGGGCTGACCTGGTGAGACTGCCGCGGCACTCGCTAAATCCCCTCGGTCATGCAGCTGTGGCACTGCCTTCGCTTCCACTTGTAGGGAAGAGAGGAGCTGGAGAGGTCTCCTCCTGTGCCTGGCCCCAGGTGCTGGTTCTCTGCAGAAGGTTAGCTACACCGTCAGCATCCTGCTAACACCCCCTTCAGCGAACGCTGACCGTGTGGTTTTGTGGCTCACCGTCCTGCTTCAAGCCTTTTCAGCTCTGGATTTGCTAATGAAGAGCAAAGCTCTTTACTTGGGCGTGCTTTCCTGCACTCCCCTCTGCGGCTTTTCTGGCAGGGCTCTTCTACCTTGATAATTCACGTGTCTGGCCGACCGCTCTCCATCCTCCCGGCACTGCGTGATGAGTGGTGCTGCTTTCTGTTTCTCTTGAGTGGATACTGGGTTGCTTTTTTTGCCAGTCGCATTGTCTGAGCTGTCACCTGCTCAATATTTAAACAAAGATCTGAAATTTTGGTGCCTATTCGAGCCACCCACACATTTTCAAGGTTATTTCCCTGTTAATGCTTTTGTCATTGCTTTGTTTTTCCATCTGCCATAAAGCATTGGCTTTCTAGGAAGGAGGGCCCTTTGTAATGGGAAAAAAAGAAAAAAAAAAAGAAAGAAAAGCATCAGTGAGCTGGACCCTGTCATTTTACAGCTGTTGGGGCTCGGCTGCTCAGCGCAGCTGTTTCTGGATGGCATGATGCTGCTCTTGCCCTGCGTGCCCACTGCCCAGCTGAGCCCTCTGCCCCCAGGCACGGGAGCAGTGGGGACGCGGTGGGGACACGGTGGGGACGTCCTTCTGCCGGGCACGGGGGCTGAGCTCAGCTCTCCTGGCTGCCCCCGGCTCCAGACTCTTGTGCAAGCACTTGAGGAGGAGCAAAGCCCTGCTGATACCTCCCATAGGTCTCGCGCGGGGTGGTAATGAATAATTGCCCTTTTCATTACACAGCTGGCATTTCACTGAGCTTGCCAGGCTCTGTTGTGAAATGTTTTCAGTATTTCAGTAGAGATCCCTCCGAGGAGCATTGCCAAAGTAACATTGCGTTCCAAAGGAAAAGGATTGCTGACAAACAAACGAAATTAAAAACAAGCCTTACCAGCAGCCAGGAAGCGTCAATGAAAAATGTACAGAGGTTGTTCTTCTAACTGCGTTGTGTCTGCCCTTCCTGCCATGTCTGCACCTCCTGCCATGTCACCTGCGTAACTGAACGACTGGCAACATCAGCTTTTAAAGCTCCGGAAAGTGACTGTCAGCACCACGGAGGTTCCCGGGCCCAGGCACCATCATGGGTCTGGTGGCTGCTGGGGATGCAGCGGTCCCACAGACATCTGCTGCCAGCTGCAGGAGGCCCCAAGGTCACGCTTGCACCACAGCCCTCCTGTTTGGGTTAACAGCTTTTATTTTCTGGGATATTGCTTGCCCCAGTTATTTAAGGAAAGAGGAGGACAATGGACGCCCCAGTATGTCCAAATGTTTGTTTTGTCAGCAAAGAGCAGCTGGTTTCCAGAGGCTGCATAATCCTCCCTGAGGTTTTTGGAGCTGAGAAGGCTCCCAGGCTGTTGCAAGTGCCGGGTAGGCCAGCGATTGCTCTCTGAGGTGCCGTGGGACCAGACTGCATCCCTGCGCCTCACACCCTGCTTTGCGTGCACCTTGGTAAAGCAACAGCAAAAAGCTGCCGGCCCACCTGACTCTCAGAGTAGGTGGCTGCAATGGGAAGCCACCTACATGCCTCGGAGGTTGTCAATAATCATTAAAAAGCTTTAAAGACATCTCCACGGCCAGAGCTCACCTCCCAGAGCCGCTCAGAAGCCCGGCACCCAGGCCTCTCTCATCGCAGAGCACGACGGATGGTGCCGGACTGAGTGCTGGTGACCTGATGTTATCAGCTTTTCCTGAAATGTTTTTGGCTCAAATGTACCACCAGGAGCTTTGTTCTTCTTTTCCTCCGGGCTTCTTACACTTTCGTTCCCATCCTGTGGCAAACCATTGGAAGAGCAGGCGCAGCTCGGCGCCGCCTGGCTCTGCTTGCCCAGGCACTGCCCCAGGTCCACAGCCCACGCGTCCCGGTGCGTAGGAGCAGGGCGCGCTGGCCCCGCGGCGCTGCTCCCGCGTTCCCGAGCCCGCTGGCAGGCAGGTGGTCCTGGCACATGCATGTGCACCCTGTGCGGCCGCACGCTGGCACCCCCGGGGTGGCCCTGGCCGCGCGCTCCCCTGGGTGCCGGGGGCCTGCGGCACAGCTTGAACCACGCGTTGCTTCGCTTGCAAGAACTGGCTGCGTAAAACCAATCGATAGCAGGCAATGACTTAGTAGTTCAGTAAAATACCAGCTGAATTATTAACTTTGGCTTTGTTAACGTAATCAAGCTAATTTATTGACATGGCTGCAATACTAATTCATTTCCAGAACATTAGATAATCCTGCTAGGTCGATACATATGAGGGAGCAGGGCCAAACCCATCCATAGTGGTTTTGTAAGTGGGTTTTAAAAGCAGGAGAGGGAAAAGGAGGAGAAAAAGAGGTCGTGCCCAGCTGCTCGCATGGCACGTGTTTTGGTTTTTGCTTTCCCCCGGATGGACGTGAGTAAACCGATGGCAGCCCTGGGTACCTGACCGTCTGGTAACCGGCGTTGTGAAGCCAGGTGATCCAGACAGCCCTTGCAGCCACGGCCAGAGGCTGCTCGGCTGGGGGAGCGGCTGGGGAGCCCCCGCGCCGAGTGATTAAGTGGGCTTGAGGCCAGCTGGCCTCTGGCACCCGCCTGGACACCGGCATTTTTGTCTCCTGCCATGCACAGCACAGGCGCCAAGGGCAGCAACGCTTAGGGCATTTCTTTGAGCAACTAAACATTGGCTTGGAAGCCAAAAACTTGGGTTCTGATTCTTCAGACACCAGCCACTGATTCTGGGGCTGGATTTGGCAGCACCTGTGCCTGTTACTGGGTGGCGGCAGGAGGCCAGAGGACCCCACGTGCCGGGGAACGCAGCAGCCCGGGGCTGCACCACGGCGCAGGGGGCTTCAGCACGTCCCATGGAAAAGCTTCATGAAGAATGCGGGCTGACTTATGGAGCGGAGTGGCAACCTGATGATCACCGAAAAGTGCATTTCTGATCAAAACCACCAACATAACAACACAGAGATCTTTATCAGTGAGCAAATGATGCATCAACGTACTCGTTTCCAAAGCCAGCTGTGCCATCAGCGCGTTCTTTGCAAAACCAGCAAACCAGCAGCGGGTGCGCTGCCCGTTCGTGCCGAGGCGGTGGTCACGCTGCGGTGCCGCCGCGTGCGGCCGCCTGCCTGCCGGGGCCCCCCTTGCCCGAGGGCGGGGGTGGCGAGGCTCTCTGGGATGCGGTGGTTAGGTCAGACGCAGACCTGAGAACGTCTGGGATGTTTTCCCTCCCTCAGAGGTAGGTGTACATGCGCTTTACGAGCTTGGGAATGTCCTCTGTGGGCTGCTTGTGGTGTAGCTTAGAGATAAACATCTCAGCTGCACGCTTGCTTGGCTGCACAGAGCTTATCTTTTCCTTTACTTTGATAGAAATGATTCATCCGTAACTTAATTCTGCAGGACTGACCAGAATAACTTCTGGGCGAGTACATTATCAGATGCTGTTTGGAAGATATCCATGGCATCAGCGAACGGGGCTTCTATTTGTGCAGGTTAGCGATGCAGGAATGAACACTGAATTATCTGGATCTCGGCTTGGAAGCCAAGTCTGGCTGTGGAGGGGAGAAAACAGGGCTGGGGGGGCTGCAGAGACACCCCTGTGACACCGGGGTCTGCGCTTCCACGCAGCCCAGGGGCCGGCACACTTGCGCGCGGACTCCCGCGGCTTCGCGATCGGCACATCACACCGGCGTGCGCTGAGGCAGGCAGGGTTGCGAAGGTGCCCGTCAGGAAGGAGCATCCTGGCGCCGGGGGGCTGAGCGCAGCCGTCAGCGCGTGGTGCACAGCAGAGGGGCAGGGCTCGCGAGGAGCCCCCGCCGCAGGGGATGCCTGCCCTGAGTCCTCAGCACTCCTGGGGATTTGCACTCTGCAGCCGGCAGCAAAATTCGCTGTATCGCTGTCCTTGGCCTCGCGAGTCACACGGGGGAGGGTGGTGGAGAACACTGTCAGAGGCTGTGCCATTAGGGTCTGTTGGTCACCGTCATGCACCACCTGTATGTTTTGATTATACGGTATCAGCAAGCGATACGGCAGAGCTGGGCATGTATTTAGTAAGAAAGATAATCAATAACACTCAGTTTATTAAACTTCCTTAAGTGACTGCAATGTTATCTTCATTAAATTTCTGATCAGTTTATGAGACTGTGGAATGGCTGTTTGAAAATTAGAAATAAATTTTGCCACAGGGTGAAATCCTGTTGCACTGCAAGCAGGCAAAGGTTCATCGGCTTCTGGTGGAGCCGGGAGAGTTTCTGTCACCCGCAGACCGCGCGGTCGGCTGCTGAGCGTTTCCGCACACCAAGCCGTGCTTCTCCGGGAGGTGCTCAGCAGCGTGCTGTGAGTCATCCTCTGGAAGGGTATGCAGGAGTTAAGCTGATCAGAAGTAATTCAAGTTTGGGTTGAGCTTTATGACTTTTTTTCATTAACGCTTAGAAAACGACTCCTTGAAGAAGCCCTCTAACCTGATTTTAAACGCGACATGAAACGAGCCTCTGGGCTGGGCTGCTTGAGGAGGCTGCCCGCACGTCGTGGAGCTGGCTGCGAGCCCTGAAGGAACTCAGTGCTCCCGCTGCGGCGCGTGCGGGCTGACCTGCCCTCGCAGGCGGCACCGCGCTCGGCTCGTCTTAGCTCGTCTCGGTTCGGAGGTGTCAGGGAAGAGCCGGCGGCCAGCAGGAGCCCTGTGCCCTGGGGACCCGCGCTGCTGGAGGGAACCCTTCACTCCACGTCCTTTGGCATCAGAGGGGCTTTTTTTCTTTTTAATCTCCTAAACTTGGTTAACTCCGCAGGATGCTTTCTCTGATAGCGCTGCACGGGTGAGGTCCAGCAGGACCAGCGTCGCCGGTGGGCTTGGGGCAGGACTGGTGGTCGGGCACCTCGGGCAGGGTGCAGTGTCCTTGGCAGAGGACGCGAAGGAAAACATGCTCTTGCCCTTCACAATGTGAACTTCCCTGCGAGTTAAACCCGCCCGGCTTTATCACCGCTCTTATCGCAATGCCCCGTTGACACTGCTAGCAGTACTGATTGCTTCCCGAGGCGGTGCTGAGCCCATTTGAAAGGACGTTCTTCAGCGGAGCAGAGGCTGCTTTGTTATTACGGTTTGGGTAAAACATTATCACCGAAAGGCTCGAGTTGAAATTTGTCGCTGTCCCTTTTGAAGTAACCAGGCTTTCGCCTCCTCTGCTGGTTCAGAAGCTCGATGACCGCAGGGCTGTCTGCAGAAGGAAATGTTCCCTTCCTAGAGAAGGGTAATTGGCCCTGTCTGCGCCCAGCGCCGCTTCCTCTCAGCGGCTGTTAAAAATTCAAGAGCAGCAGCATGAAAGGGATGGGACGGGGAGAAACCTGATTATTCTGATGCTAAACCATTTGTTTCCAGAGTGTTTTGCCACAGACAGTTCCTGTAAATGACCAGCTCTGCCCCTGTTCATTGGGTGCACAGCAATAACACAGATTTAAGACAGAAATTGACAGCTTTTGGAGACCAGGAAGGACGATCAGGAGGTCAGGTGCCAGGGCCTGGCAAACAAACACATCAGCAGAGGTTCCAGCTGTCCTGGAGGAGCCTAAGGAAGAGTTCGGCCATGACTGGATGACGCCAGGAGACGGAGAGGCACCGCCATGTCTTGTGGATTTGTTTGAGGCCGTTTGCAGTGCTTTAAGCACGTAGCACGTAACCGGTAATTTGGAACTGTCTGGTTTTAGCCCTGAGCCACTGCATTTTGTTGGGC
Source organism: Chauna torquata (assembly GCA_013399475.1). NCBI lineage: Eukaryota > Metazoa > Chordata > Aves > Anseriformes > Anhimidae > Chauna > Chauna torquata. The sequence continues at coordinate 122,553 of VXAL01009893.1, forward strand.
TAAATGAGAAGCCCTACAAAGAGCTGGCATTTCCTTGCCTTTGTGATATAAAAGCATAAAAGATGCTAATATTTCAAAGATTCCTTATAATGCAAAGAGTTTAAGTTTCAATGATTAAAGATTTAGACTGACAGCTGGGCTATAAGACTGAACCTGAGCTAAAAGATGCAGCTCTGCATGGATACAGAGCCTGGCAAGCTGGGCTGGGGATGGAGACAATTGGTGGGATGGAGCACGGCGGCACGGGGACGGCAAGTGGGTGGTGGCCTTCTCCTAGCTGGTCGGGATGGGAAAAAATGATGCCCAAATGTGGCCACAGGGTTCCCTGGTGAGGGTTTGTCCCTGCTCTTTAAAGCCTGCTCACATCCAGAGCCAGCGAATTGCAAACACATCAAGCAAAAATCCAGCTGACTTCAACCTGTCATGTAAACTGCAAAACTACTGGGAATTAATGCTTCGCGCTATGAAGTCGCTCTGAAATGGATGTGTGTTTCCTTTCAGCTGCAAAGCTACGAGCCTTTATAAATGCTGAAGTTATTAGTGCATGCAGTAGCTGTGGCACCGCTCTATGCAAACAGCCGGTGTGTTGAAGGGTGGGCAAGGTTTGGTAAATCAGTGTTTTTACAGAGAGTCGTAATAACTGGGGCTTCTATCTTTTGCTACAATTTGTTGTCAAAACAAAGCAGCCCCAAATATAAATGCATTGTCTTTAATCAAAAGCATCTGAACATACTTAAAATATTTTATATTCAAAGTGGTTCCTTTATGTTCTGCAGAGGACCTGTGCATCCTCCGTGAGCATCAGCATTGGTGCCCACCGAGACCGCTCTGTGTTTGAGGCAATGCCGCTGGGGACGAGCAGCGATGAGGGGCTGGGCTGGGGTAATTCTCTGGGTGCACGCCGGGTGTGTGCCCGTGCACGCAGTGCTCCCTCCCTCCAATGTGAACCATGTGCTGCGTCACCTGGCACCCACCTTGGTGCTTGGTGCTTCTTGGACCCTTTGAAAATGATCTGTTCCCAATGCGCCTACACGGACTTGTCTCCCAATATTTCAAGTAAACGAGAAATCAGTGAAAATGCTAAAATCCACTGGTGACTGCTCACCTCCCTCTCCTGCCCTGTGCCAAACAACTCCGAGCCATTTCCCACCCCGACAGCCTGAACATGTCTCTAATAGAGCCCGACAAGAAGCTCAGATGCCGACAGCAATGGGAAATTGCCCCATGCACCTTCCGAGAGGAACGGAAGCACCAGGGAGGACGGAGCATGGAAGCGTTTGGCTAAAAGGTACCCCGCGTCAGTGTTCGTGGTGCGTGCAGTTTTGGGGAGCAGGTTAAGCACCAAGCACATTTTCAGCTTTGATGAAAGTTGTGTTGGGAAGGGCGAATTTCGGGCACTCTCAGGCATCCATCGGGGGTGTGCAGCTGCGCGGGCAGAGCGCTCTGCAGCGCCAGCACTGAGGGCCAGCACCTGCTGCCGGCCGGAGCGGCACCGAGCCCCGATGTTCTGCTGGTAAAACGCTTTAAGACTGCATTCACTGGCTTGTGCAGCTCCCGTGCTTCCTGGGAGGGAAACGTGGTAAGAAATAGAAGTAGCACCCTGTTAATTTATAACTCGTTCTCCAGTGAAACAGCGGCAGTTTAGCAATGCATGAGAAGTGCGTTAGAAGGAGCAGGGACTCGGCTGGTGGGCTCAAAGTACGAATCCCTGGAACATGAACTCCAGAGAGCAACACCGTGCATTCTGTCCTCACAAAGGTGGCTGCGACCTGCAGGACTTTAGCTGTAAATACCTTTCTGGTCCTGGAGCTCTTGCCAGCATTTTTTGGAGAAGATCCACTGGGCCCAAGCTTGCTGGACAAGAGCAGCCGGGGGAGCGCGAGCTGCTGTTGCACAAACAAGCCAAGCGTGGGCTACAGCTGACGTGCAGGTCCTGAAGGACTACTGTGTTAGCAGGCAGCCGGGGCGGTGCTGGGGGCGGCGGCTCTTCTTCCATTGCACCCACGGCTGCAGAAATCCCTCCTTCCCCCTCGCAAACATGCGTGCGAGGTGTGAGCGTGTCCCGGGCGCACAAGGGACGAGGCTGCCGCCGTGCCCTCGAGAGCCAGGAGCTGCGCAGCCGGCATTAGGCAGGAACACGTACGACAGCACGTGTCCGTACGACGCGCAGGCAATCACGCCTGTATATAGGAAATGAGTGGGCATTTCGTGCATTCACCACCTCAAAATCAGGAAGGTCGGGCACGTGGGCTCGGGCAGCTCGAGGTCACTGGCGGCAGGGGAACGCCAAAAGCATTCATGGAAGTCGGACTGAGGTTGCAGCTCATTCAGGCAATTCATCCCCGGTCCAAAATCCCGGGTTTTTACGGCACTGGCATCGTTTAGAATACTTCTTTGAATACACAGCTTCTTACACACCGGCAGGCAGAGCCCCCACGTTACCAAGAGCTGCTCACCTTTAAGGCCGCTTTGTTGCATGCCTCTGGCAACCCATTTTCTCACCTTCATTTGAAAATTTTTATCTTCCCTCTTTGTTGCTGCATTTATAATTTGTAAAAACATTCTTCTTGACATGCTCGTTTCCACATCAGAAAAGTTATAGCCATTGCACTTTTTTTTAAAATTGTATTGGGGGTTCTGTTAATTTTCCTCTGGGCCAAGCATTCACGCATTTGTAAGTGAGCTTGATGGTACGTAACGGTTAAACGCAGCAAATCCTCGAAGGAAGTCAGTGGGATTTGCTTGTTTGCATGTGAGCTGTGTGTGGATACCATCACACTTTTGCAGCAGAATCCGGAACAAAAATAAAAATCTTGTTCCATGCCACAGTTCATTGCCAGTGCAGCCACAGCTGGTGCCTGAAGCCCCGGGCTGGCGCTCGGAGCAGCGCCCGCTGCGAGGAGCCTGCTCGGTGGCCCGGGTGCCTCTCGGGGGCTGCTGCGACCTCCCGGCAGCCGGCCCCATCAGCCTCGCTCTTCCTGCTTGAGATAGCGGAGCTTTTCTTTTGTGGCTCCAGCTCCGGCACTGCATGGCCTTTTCTGCTCTCTTGCACTTGCATTTTTATCTTTTTTTTTTTTTTTTTAAATTGAGCTCAAATTACCCTATGGAAGGAAAGTTGGGCTGAGCTGCGCAGCAGGGGCAGAGGGCAGGGGATGCCCGACAGAGGCAGCCCCAGGGCCCTTCCACCCAGCCGGCCCCAAGGCAGCACCCGAGCTGCTGCTCTGCGCCAAGAAACCCTAGGGAGGACTCTGTAAACAAGCAAAAAATCTGAAGTTAAATGAAGTGGTGGTCAGCAGGCTGTGCAGGGCTGGTGCCAGCTGCCGGCTGTCGTTGCCTTCGCTCGTCTTGAGACTCTCACCAGTGTGTTCTCAAGTGTTTATTCAAAATTATTTAATCCCGTCTTATCTAAGAACATTTCTCATTCAACTGAACAGAAGAAATATTATCTGGGATTTCAGAGAATCGTAGAATCACAGAACGGTTTGTGTTGGAAGGGACCTCAAAGCCCCCCAGCCCCACCCCGGCCATGGGCACGACCCCTCCACCAGCCCAGGCTGCCCACAGCCCCATCCGGCCTGGCCCTGGGCACTGCCAGGGCTGGGGCACCCACAGCTGCATTGGGCAGCCTGTGCCAGGGCCTCCCCGCCCTCGTGGGGGAGAACTTCTTCCTTATGTCTGATCCGCATCTCCCCTCTTTTAGTTTAAAGCCGTTACCCCTTGTCCTGTCACGGCACTCGCACAAAGAGCCCCTCCCCGGCTTTCCTGTAGCCCCCTGGAAGGCTGCTGTGAGGGCTCCCCGGAGCCTTCTCTTCCCCTGGCTGAGCAACCCCACCTCTCTCCGCCTGTCCCCATAGCAGAGGTGCTCCAGCCCTCTGAGCATCTCCTGTTACTCTTGCTTTCTGGAGTTTAAATTGGAAAATCCAGCAATTTGCAGGGGTCTCTTGGGCACCTGAGGTTTGACGTCCCACACAGGATCTGCTGGGGGCCCCACACCTCCTCCCCCTGCTTTGTCTTTTCTCGCTTTCGGGTGGTGATTCACGCTTCACTGCTGATGGTTATCCAGCTTCCTTCTCCCACCGTGCAGCAAGCACAGCCATTTCTCGCAGTTACGTTGTGTGCAAGATCTGGGCCTCCCTTCCCGCGCTTGCCCTGCAGATGGCCGTGCTGGGTGGCTCTGTGCCCCTGCCACCACTGCTCGCCAGCACCCACCTCACCCGCCGGCACCCAGCTCACTCGCCAGCACCCACCTCGCCTGCCAGCACCCACCTTGCCCGCCAGCACCCAGCTCGCCCACTGGCACCCACCTCACCTGCCAGCACCCACCTCGCCCACCGGCACCCACCTCGCCCGCCAGCACCCACCTCGCCCACCGGCACCCCCCTCGCCCGCCAGCACCCCCCTTCCCCCGCNGCCTGCCAGCACCCACCTTGCCCGCCAGCACCCACCTCGCCCACTGGCACCCACCTCGCCCACCGGCACCCACCTCACCTGCCAGCACCCACCTCGCCCACCGGCACCCACCTCACCTGCCAGCACCCACCTCGCCCCCCAGCATCCATCTCGCCCGCTGGCACCCATCTCGCTCACCGGCACCCACCTTGCCTGCCAGCACGCCTCCTGCTCCGGATGCAGCCCGTCGGGGCGCAGGCGGACGCAGGCAGCGCTGCCGGGCACCACAGACGCCCTTCCAGTTCTGCAGTGGCACAGCGGCCGAGACACTATCGCTCCGTTTAGCTGCGGGGCGCCTGTGTGAAGGTTTTTCTCCAGCCCGCGACTGCTGGTGCCAATTCCTAGCGGCTCCCGCCCATGCCAGGTGTGCGGTGTTTGCACCACAAACATGTCCTGGCGAACCCACCCCTTTCTTCAGGAGAACCTCCGAACAGCAGCCAAGAAAACCTGTCATTTGAGACAAATTTTGGGGAAAACATGAGCTTCCCTCGGTACATCCCGTCTGCGTACTGGCCAGCGGCCGTGCTCTGGGGTGCCAAGTTGAAGCCGAGATGTGGTACTGCCACACGGCAACTAGTGTAGACCTATGGAGCGGCAAGGGAACAGGCAGGATGTTGGAAATCAGGGAAAATTGCATGTAGTTATTTGCTGTTTCTCTTCTGAAGGTCGTTCAACGCATGGTGACATTGCACTGACTCACCAGAGGGAATTGGGTTGGGGGGTTGGGTTTGCGCATCCTAGCGATGTTTCCTGAGTATCACCGCAGCTCTCTTGTGCTGCTCTTCTACATAAAATTGCTTTAGAAGCTCAAGAAGTCTGTGCTGAAGTTCCAAAATGTGAAAAAATAAAAATAAGTAATGTAAATAATGCAATTTTTTTTCTTTTAGTAAGGCAAGTTCTACCTAATTCTGATTCTGTTCTTGGGGCAGGAACTTTTAAGGGAAAAATACATGAATGGCAAAGCTGCCATGTCCCAGGGCAGCCTTTTCATCGCCTTCCGGTCCCCAGAAGAATCCTGCACCGGCTGTGCCCATGGCAGAGGCACCGTGGCTGGGCCTCCGTGGTCGCCTGCTGCCGGCCGTGCCCTGCACGGATGGAGCAAACGGGGGCCGTGCATCTCAGTGCGAAAGCAGCAGAAACGCCGGCTGAACGAGCAGCGTGTGCATCGCTGCCAGGATTGTCTTTGCTTGTTGTTAGTTGCTAATGTAGTTTGCAAAGCGAAGACGTACAGATTTGACACAGCAATAGCGCAGTGTTCCAGTAGCTTGCTCACAAGAGGGATTCCTTTGAGATGATTTCTGCTGAACCCTGTTTCTCCACACGAATGACATATATTGAGCGTACGCACGTATCTGCGTGCAGGACACGTGTGCACCAACACCTTCGCTCCTCACATTTCCCGGGAGCGTCCCACACCCGCACCCCATCGCCCGCTGCACGCCGGCACGGCGCAGCCGCCCCCGGTGGCCCCCGGCCCCGGCAGGGAGGGTGGCGGTGGGCATCCCTGCGCGCTCGCCGACTGCGGATGCGGCTGGTCCAGAAGAGGAGCGCAGCTTTTGCAGAAGCAGCCCACAGCCCTTCCCTTGCTTATTCTCAACTCTCTGCGCCGGAGAGCACATCTTTGCCTCTCGCTGCCACAACGCCCTAGGACGTTTTCACTTTGCCAAGTCCTTCTCCAGCAGATGGGGTGGTCTGGGGGCTTGCACTGCAAACTGGATCCCTGAGCTGATCCAGCTTGAAAATATTTCTTTTCTATCAAAGAAAGCGCAGCCCCGCGAAGCCCCGCGAGGTCACGAAGCGGCAGCAGGGCCGCCTGCAGCGCTGCCTCAGGCTGGTTGCGACTGCTGAGCCCGCACATCCCGGCGGGAGGAACCACGGCGCTGGAGGCCGGTTATTCTGCTGGGCTTTTATTCTGACAGATACAACACACATTGATTTGGTACACACACGGGCTAGTTTATAAGGCAAACAATGATCTCAAAATAGTTTTGCTATTCACTACTGCTTCCATAAAATCTTTGACAGAAGTAAAACATATTAAAACCAGTATTAGAAATACTAGCATAGTGGAATTTAAATACATCACATAGAAGGCATCTTTAAAGGAATGCAACAAGATCACACCTTCCCACTCAAAAAAGTAAATGGGAAATAAAAATTTTAATTTATGCTAAAGCTTTTTGAATTCATTTTTGAAAGTGCGTTCCTCCAGCCACGTCACGTTACGGCAGGCATGGCTGGCAAATAGTGCTTAAACTCCTCTTCTGTAAACAAATTAAAAGTAGACATTCTTTCCCATTTCCTGATATTTAAAGTCGCTTCTTCGTATTACCGTGTGCAAAGACGGAGACGATTGCTTTTTCCAAATTCAGTGTCCTACTTCACTAAGGAAAGGCATGGAGTAACAACATTATTTTAAGTGAAAGGTGAAGCCATCCCTGACCTACTTAAGAACAACAAGCCCACGGCCATTTAATCGTTACCACATATTCGATTCTTTGTGTACAAGAAAAAACAGCATTTTCCTGTTGCGGCTGTAAAAGAGCTGATAAAAGAGGTACTGGGTCACTCCTCTCACTGCGCGTTTCCCTCCTGACCACTCGCCATCCCACAGCAAGCCGCATGCTCTGGTCGTGCTGCTATTCAGAAATGATTCAGTCTAATTATTAAGGTCATCCCGACATACTTTACAAGGCACTGGGCTTGTTTATTAGTTTTAAACAGCTAGTGTACACAAACTGAACAATACGAATCCTTTGGACAGACGAACAGGCTTTGTATGTCACAAAGTATGAATCCTGCAAGGCACTTTTCCAGAGAGAACCAGCAGGGCTTTTATTTCCGATACATGCTTCACCGCGCCGCCCAGGTGCCGACGAGGCCGCAGGCCCAGGCTGGCCGAGCTCCCCGTGGCCTCGGAGCAGAGCCGCACGCTGCCCGGCGCAGCCGGCGCGCAGCTGGAGAAGCGGCTTTGCTTCCCGAGGCAGCCGAGGAGCGCTGCGGAAACAGGCAGCACCGCACCCAACGCCGAAGTGCCTCGCTGCGGTGCTAGGCTGGCTCTTGAACGAAAGTAAGAGCGCGGCTTCTGGGTGGCACCCAAACGCCCTCCTCCCCATAAAATTAGATTTATGTAGACAGTGCCTTCTGCTGTCAGATTAATTGTTTTTGACTGATACGAAGATACGCAATTAGACAAGGCAGCAGCAGAACAGGAAAAGTGAGTAGCTGGTTTCTCTTTTGAGAAGTTACTTTTACAAACAGAGGAAGCGAAGCAAAAATCAACATTCTACACGAGAAATTCCTAGCAGATGTAGGATTATATTTGCCTTTAAGGCCCCTGAATTCCGTGTTATGTGGCACACAGTATATGGTGTACAACTACACGATATATTGTACTTCATTGTATTTGCATGTAATTTTACCTAAGAGGCCATGAAACAGGAGACATTAAAGGCTATCATCTACAAAAAGGGCAAAGAAAATGGGAAAAAATGCAGTCTTCGTGAAAATACACTTCAGATGTGACACAAATGGGTTAGAACTCAGTTTTCTAATAAAACCTGAAGGTTACCTGGAGGAAAGATTTGATTAATGCACATAATTCTACCCATCTCTTCCAGTTGGTGTTATTTTAAAAATTCCCAAGGCTGCCATATCTCTCAAATTTGTCTTTTTGGAGGAAAGAAGAGATCAGCTGCTCTCAGGTACTACTTTGTCTGTTTTGTAGAGCATTTTAATAATGAAGAAGTTTTGAGTGGCAACCCCATTACTTAAGAATCATTTGATGTTCACTGATTCCCAGACGTGCATTTCCAAGTAAAACCAGCCGTATAAAAGCAGTATTTTTTGGCTTTGTAAACCTTTGCCATTAATCTACAGAAGAAGAACATTTACTGTCTCTTACAACCTGTTTATCACTCTCTCCATCTGCGCAAGTAGTTTTACAGTGTGCTTTGCTAACAGAATTTCTTGTTATGCCTGGGTGTTTCACAGGCTGCTATTAAAAAAAAAGCATAGATCTCTCACTTGTGCTATTTGTCCCGATGCTACACCCTACTCAGCAGATGAGCTAACTCTAGCATCCACGCAGAATGAGTATCTGTCAGGACAACGTGTCATGAGACACAGGCTACCTTCAGTTCTCAAAAGAGAATGATCTACCATCACTGGTACAACATAACACTTTCAGTTTTAAGCCACGGAAATCCAAATAAAATCTCCTAGTTTTATCTTCCTTTAATTCTTGTCTTTTTTGCCCTTTTCTCTCCTTGTCCTTCCAGAAAGAAGGAGGAAGCAAGACTCTCTGAAGCAGATAATCTTAGCATTAGGATTACATATAGGAGTGGGTCTCTTCAGTAATTAAACTCTCGAATCTGTTTCAGGTCTCCCTGATAGGAAAATCTTTTTTTTCTACCTTAAGGCAAGAAAAAATCCCTCCAAACTCTGCTTTAGATGCACAAAATGTCATGTTCTGCAGCTCAGTTAGGAATTGCAAAAACAACAGAATTTAGCAACAAAACCGATTCCTTTGTCTATATTTGAGAATTTTTGGCACATTGGATAAACAATTATTTGGCACTCTAAGTCCACTCAGTAACGCCCTTTTCAGCTATTCATGCAGATGCGAACACGTTACAGACACCCCGATTCACAGTAAGATTTAAAACCACTTGTTGGCCAAAGCAGTTTCCATGCAAGTGGATCAATGTTCCTTCATGCCGCTGTCCGTCGGATTTCATCTGACAATGTGATTGATCTCTCTTTCCACTCGTTGTTGGAGCATTTGGAGACAGCGTTGGCTGCTTGACAAAACTTCTGGAGGAGGATCTTTCTTAGTAGCAGATAAACCCACGGATCCAGTATCTGGTTTAGTGACGCCAAGCGCACAGCTGTCAAGAAGAAATTGCATTCTTTGTGCAGTTCCGAGCTTTGGGCTTCTGCAGAGAATCCCTTGCAGTACTCAAACGACGTGTGGCTGAAGATCACCTTCAGCATCGTTATCTAAGGAAAGTTAGGAGGAAAAAACGACATGTGTTAAGAGACCGTATCACCATCACTATATGCAAATACCCCTAAAGACAAAATCCTGCAAAGGGATTTTTTCCTCCCTCGTCCAACTCAGACCATGACCATAACAAATAAGTAAGCTCTGAGAGAGCAGCTCAGTTTGTGTGTGCACATCAAAGGAGCATGACAAACACGCTGCCTTCCAGCTACCCGTCAGGCTGATCTGCAGACCTCACGCTAACGTCAGGAAGCACGTGCTGCTGCCCTGCCTGAGACCCAGCACAAAGCTGTGTGCTAAATCCTGGTGGCCAGAAAGGGCAATCACTGACCTTGCAAAATTGACTGGAAGGGACTCATTTTATCATTTTCCTGTTAGCAGAATTGCAAGGAACAGCTGAACAACTGACAATGAGTAGAGCTGTTCAAAATTATGTTATGAACAGTAGATGTCAGAAAAAAGAATTTCAAATACTAAAATGTCCTCATTTCTTTTAAAGCTTGGGTGTTTTATTCTATGACTTCTAAGTTTTAGACTTTAAGGTAAACTATTCTGCTTATGAACTGAGCCAAATTAAAAGAAAAGGGTTAATGGAAGTGTTTCGGACTAGAGGACAAGAAAGCATTTTATGATAACACACACACAAAAAAAAAGAGTTTGCTTTGTCAGAAGCCGCAGACGGCATTTTGTGTTAACCTGACCTATTTGCCCTGAGCTGAGCTCCCTCAGCGCACACAGCAATATATTTAGGAATCTGTTTCCCACGACATCCAGACCGGCTTGAATGAGACTACTGGCAAGCAAAATGTTTCACACGAGCAGAAGTTTCTGTGGCTGGTGCCTCCCACAGCTCACGGCACACAGCAGCCAGAGCTGGCCTGGCAGCCAGACGCTACACGCGGGTCGATGCTGTCGGGGTTGAACGCAAGCAGAAGCGGCAGCATCTTGGTGATTTCCCGTAGCAGTTACGCAGCAGGGCTGTGGGGGCCTGCCCCGGGCACTGCGTGGTGGCGGATGTCAGAACACAGGCCCTGGTCGGCCGCTCCTCAGGGCAGCCAAGCCGCGGATGCTGTGATAGTCACTCATTTATTCAGGGAAGCCGAAGAAGAGGCAGCTTTGCCCCCAAGGCTGCTGGGCTACAAGGCGTACAATCTGTAAGGGACTTACCGACTGAAGGCTGCACTGCAAAGATTCAATCAACTAAAATGACGATACTTTGTGCTTCCTCATTTTCCAAATTAAGACAAAAACTTGCTTTACAACTACCAGTGAAATGAGCCTCAAAACACAAGAAGACCTTCAGTCTCGTGTTACAGCCTACAAAGGCAAGGTGCTGCTAAGGGCTGGCTTGCTACAGGCTGTACAGAAAACCTGTGGCTGAACGAGGGCTCAGCTCGGGAGCACTGCCCCGTGCCCGGCTCTGGCCGCAGGAGCGCTGGCTTTGTGTCACCGGGCTGCTGCTCAGTCAGGTAAAAACGGCCAGGAGCTCTCCTCTGTTTTTTGTTAAAGCTGGTGAGATAGTGCTGGGTGTTGCGATGCTCTTGTATACCAATATACAACCATGGGAAATACGAATCATGTTCTGAAAGATGTCAGATGTATTTAATCTTCCATGGTTTAGTTGGTTGGTATCTGCTGTCCAAGCTTTTCCCCTGAGCTCTCCGTATCAACTACAGCTGTTTTAAAATATATTACTTCAGAGGCATTTAGCTTCTTCTCCACAGATAAGCTACATTACATTTTGTATTGCAAAGTCTTCTCCAGGAGCCTATCAACATAGGAATCAAAACATCTTCCGAGCAGGCATTCGGCATACAGCTTGTCCAAATGACGTGCCTGCCAGCTGCGTGACGGGGCAAGCGCCCGTGTTCTTGCATCGGCAAGAGCGGCACAGAGCAGCTCTCGGCTGCTCTGAAGCAAGGTGGGAGAGGAAAAGGCCAGAGCTGACGTGAGGACAGGGCTGGCTGTCCGATGCACCTCAGCAGGTCTGGCGCCCAGCTGCGAGCCGAGCCGTGGCCGCGGGAAGCCACCCGTCTCTTGGGACGGCCGGTACGGGGCCTCTGTGCCGGACTTGCCGTGCTCTGAGGACGGGGCAGTTGAACACATGACTTGTCCCGGATAGGTCCTTTTTTTGCTTGCAAATCATTTCTGGGCACGAATTGAAGGCCTCAAATGTCTGGAAATCCTACAGAACCGAGATGCGGTAGGTCTGCAAATTTTGATGTGTCCACGGCGGATGCCAGGGAGGCGGCGCGGCACCACGCGCTGCTGTGCAGCGGATTCACTGCGTCTGCAAGGGTGGGTGGCAGCGGGCACCAAATGGGCAGCCAGTCCTGGACGTGCAGGGAACGCCCGAGGGACAAGGCTCGCGGTCACTCACTGACAGCCGCGTGCAAGCTCTTGACCTCAGCCTCTCCGAGGAGCCAGCGCAACCCGTACCTGCAGCAACACGAGCCCCGTCAGGGCTTTTTCCCCAGCACCACCTTCAGAGAGCAGCATCGCTGCTGGAAACAGGGCCAGCCGGCGGAGCAGCGACCAGGGAGCTGGCTGCGGGGAGCATTTCACCTCTTGGAGGAATCTTCTGCATGCCGGATCAATAACCATGTGCTGGCCTTGGGAAAGGCTTGGAGGAGTCCAGACAGCGGGGCAGCTCCAACAGCAAAGCAGAATTGTTTTTGTTTCTTTAAATAGAAGCAGCTGAAGATTCCATCTGCTACATCCAATTTAAATAAAAATGAAAAGTAACCACTGGTAGAGGTTTCTGAAAACGCGGGATACAGATCCAAAGCGCACCAAACGGCCGGCGGCACAGCAGACCCACACAGCCCCGGCTCTACCACGTCCTGCTGTGCCCTCTCCAGCTGGTTATTTAGGACCCTACCACAGCCACACCGCGGCCACCGCGTGTCTGCAGCATCTGCGGTCCATGCCCACCGGAGCCCAGCAGCCCCCTCCTGACGAGCCACGAAGTGGCAGCCTCGCGTAAATACGCTGTGCCCACGCGACAGCCGAAGGAAGCCACAGCGTGTCTGTCATTGCCAGCACTGGGATTACTGTCCCTAAACCAGCTCTCGTAGCCCGTCTTTTGGGAACCCTGCAATAGCTGTGCAGACCTTGTTGTCTTGTTCTTTTGTTAGTGAGTCCATGGAGCTACAAAAATATTAGACTAATAACATACATTTCTCAAGCAGGCAACTGCTGCTTATTTTTGTCTTTACTACATAATATTCCTTTACTGGAATACTTGCTGGACCACCAGTTGCTCTACTGGACGTTTTGTTTGATAACCTTAGAGGCTGTTTATCATGGCCTGTACTGATCTTCTAAACTAATTAGAAGAGTGCAAAAAGAAGAGGCACCACATCAGGTGGAATAAAGTCAACAGAACTATACAAGCTATACCAACAAAACTTGGGCTCCAAACCTATAGTAATATAATTGGTAATTGTATTTAATTAATTAGAGTAGATAACAATCTACTGTTATCACTGAATGCTGTTTTACAATATCACTAAGCCTCCCTTGCTGTGGCTTTCAAATTCAGCCAACGACCAGCCACGTTTTGTGAGGTATCTTTACAGCGTTTTGAATAAAGTTTGACTGCAATTCACAAGAGATTTTCAGGTTGTTTCACAGGCTCCCAGCTGGCAACCATCACTCTGTGACACATTGCCACTGGCTGAATTTTAAATGGGCAGTCTGTGTTACTTCAGGGACTGGCAGGCAGCTTGCTATTATACTACTAAGTGTTTAAAATGAACTTTCATTGTATTAAAGGAAAAAAAAGACAAAAAATCTTTCCCAAATATATTTTTCTGGTTTTACAAACTAGGTTGGAAACTGGTTTTTTTTTTGGACTGGAGATCACAAGAAATCCTCTGCTGTAGAGAAGTCCATCGTGCAGCACTTTGGCACGGAAGGACTCGGGAATGCTGCCTGCTCTTCAGCGTGCCTGAGAAGTCCTTCACTGCGGCAGCACGGTTAGCAGGCATTTACCAAAATCTGCAGGGCCATACTGCTGCTATCTGCAGTTAAAGATGGACAATAAAACAGTTGCTATACTCAAAGGTACATATTTTTAGGCCAAGCAAGAGCTGTGAATAGCTGGTCTGGAACGTGGGGTAAGAATCTGATGTGACCTTCCTGGTCCCAAACTGCAGAATCTTTTCATGACATAGCTTCCAAAAGTCCGAACATGTTTTCTATGCATCATGAAGACAGGAGGATTTATCTGTTTACACTGCTTCTCCTCTCCCGTTAGCCCTAATCTGTTGCTTAAATAATTCTCTCCCACATAGCAAAGAGAGCTGTAGAAGGAATACAGGATTCTCCTGATGAAACACAAATAGTGGCTGTGGTGAGAGAACTATGCAGAAGGCTGGATGGAGAGGAGATGATTTTTCACAATAACGACTGACAACACCTTTAGTTACGTACCACCTTACTTTAAAATCAAAATTGTAATTTTGGTTCAGTAAAGTTTTAGGACTCCCACCGCCTCTGCAGAAGCCGAGGCAGAATGTAAGCAAGCCAAAGGTCACTGCAGCTCCACGCTGCTTGTGGAGCCCTGAAAGAGGATTCCCATTGCCTGGAATGGATGTGGATTTCTTTCGTCCAGCACAATCACTGCCTGTTGGCAGCAAAGCTAGGACAAGCCTAGCCAACAAGCCCAGGGGCGTTTGGCATCCACGTCGCCCTAACCATAGGCGCAGCCCTCGCTGTAGCTGTCCCCCAGGCTGAGAGCAACCTATAAAGGACCAAACTTCTACGGCACCTGGCTACCCACCTTTACGAGCAGCCTCCTCCTGGCAGGAGGGCAATTCGGTGCCTCCTGGTGCGCACAGGACCGCGGATGCATTAGCAAGTCCTGGGAGCAACTGCTTCTCAGCGTCTGCTCGGCACCGCAGCCGCGCTGCTTCCTGCACCGCAGCACCCCGTGCCTGACGTGCGCGGGCAGAGCTGGGTGCGGTTCTCGCATCTTCCAGTCCCGCGGGACGCGCACCGCAGAGCGGCCTCAAGCAAATCCCCTCTCTGTTTCTGCAAAACGTATGCTAGTGAAATCGCTTGCAGTCCTCTGGGAGAATTACTGCAGAAGGCTGAGGATTTTAACAGGGAGAGAATGTTTGCAGAAGGGTAGTAGCGCAGGGAATCGTGACAGATCCCAGTGAAGTCTAACAGGCTTCCACCAAGCACAAGGAGTAATTTTTACCACTCAGTTGTGCCCTTATCTAAGACAAATAAAGTCCAGCAAAATCCAGCCTTTTGGCTGCAGGAGGTCCACAGGCCTCCCCTGCAGCAGGGGCACACCGCAGTGACCAGGATGCCGGGACACCTGCACCCCGGGCTGTTTTGGCATCAGAGCTAAAGAAGCGGAGCACTAGCAGGAGGAATTCCTGCTTCATAGGAGACAGGCCACCCGCAGCACAGTGATATCGCTGTCGTCTTTCTCTAAGTAAAAGTGCTTTCCGTAACTGTTTTACACATTTCAAAATGTTACAAAATATTATATTTATAATAAAAATACTTCTGAAGGAGAACGTATTTGATTTCTGTCTGATGGGAGGGTTAAGGAGAAGACGTATGTTAAAAGGAAAAGCAGCAGAATACCTGAGCAGTTCAGCTTTAAATAGGCTTGAAAGTACCCTGGGAGTGAATAATACTGTAACCTGGAGCTGCTAAAAGCATTATTATGAGAATTACAGTCTGTGCTGCAGCTGTGCTTCTGTGCAAACAAGGAATAGCTTACCACGTTACCTCAGACTCGTTTCAATCTGCTGTTGGTTTATTTCAGAGGTTATGTTCAACAGTTGAGCACCAAAATAAATAGAAGGTTAGTGCAGGCTGGAAACCACTTATGATAAAGCAATACCTTGTTTAAGCAGAGCACTTTTCAGGTTCTCCTGAATTGAAATAAGGTCTTGACTGCACAACAAAAGGAGATCTCATGCTTGTATTATGAACACAGTTCCTCTCTTCTACCAAACACCACAGAAATCAAGGAAAGGAAGGACGCTTCATTAAGCTGTTTAGTGCACAGCCACTACCACCAGAAGGTTCACTTTTCTGTTATATCCCATTTGATTTTCTCATTTCCATCAACATATCAAGTCTGTGTAAAGTGGCATTGTTTCTATTGGGCAAGCAGTTGTCAGCATCCATTAGTTCCCAGTTATAAAACTCAGATTTCTTTCTTTTTTTTTAAACCAAAAGTCTCCTCTGAAAATCCCTAGACTCCTGTTCAAATGAGGTTTCTTACAACCACTAAACGATGTGGCTATAGGTTAAATGAGTTCTACAATTTGGCTTTCACTGAAAATGCACTTGCATTGCTCCATGCTCTCTCTTCCAAAAACATGGCCTCTTAGTCCTGATTTGTGCTTTGTACTTGTACAGAAAAAAATAAAGTATAAAAATTCTTCTGTAGTCATGACACTTGACTTTGACACTATGAAGTCTGGAGCGCATCCTGACTAGACAAAGTTTTGCAGGACTCTACAGCACAAGTGACAAGCTTTGCAGCACTGCTGCTGTGCTGTGAAGTGAGCTTCTTACTGACTCACTCCAGACCGCTGCTGTTCCCCAGCTGGGCTGCACGGGCCGCGGCAGCACGCCGGGGCCGCCCAGCCGCGTCCTCCCTGCCACCCCGGCCTTCGCCCGGAGGCTGCTCGCCGGGGCCGGCGGTGCCGACCTCCCGTCCCTGCCTGCAGCCCCAAGAACCGCTGCTGCCTCTGACCCACGGAGTGCTTATGGCAGCTCTGCCCCCAGCTCTGCTCCGCTGACTGATCCTTGCACCACAGCGGCGTCCTTTCCACTTCCCACAGGTCCATTCAGCTCTATTAGCTTGACCTCTGGCTTTCAAGTCTGCAAAAATGCCACTGGCAGCAAACCACCCAGGGGCATCCCTGCAACGTCACCGATTTTCCTGAGCATTCACTTTCTGAAGGAGAAGAAGAGATGTCCCTCATCTCAGACATTTTTGCTCTGTGCTGCAAGGCTGGTTAAACCCCAACGCGACAGCGTTGTGGAAGCTGGCGGAGCACAGGGCAGAACCCGATTCTGGATGGGAAGAACATGAAAACAAGGACTGAGAGGTAAATGCATTTCCTGCATTTAATAACTGTCTTCTCATGTTTTTATCCTTTTGATTACGGACAAGCATGCGGCAGTTAACTTCTGCAGAACTAAAGAAATCCCAGTGTTCACTCCTGGGACTTAGCTGCACCCATCAGCAGGACAGCAGGACACTCCTAACAGAGACGCGCTGTGATCCGGTCAGCGAAGTTCTCTGGGCACAGAAGGGAGAAAAATCCTTCCTGGGCCACACAGTACCTACCATGTAACTTTGAAATTAGCATAGCAAGCTTCACCCCTTTCCTGCTTAAGGATTCCAAGTACAAACTCTCCAAAAATCACACTGTTGTCTGACAGCAGAACAAGCTGGCCTTTTTACAGGCTGTACTGGACTCCTGGATGTGCCCTCATCCCATATGGCAGAGGCAGAGGTGGATTCAGCCTCTTCTGCTCCTAAACCACACGGAGGGATTTATCCCAGTTTGACAAAAAGGGGTACAAGTGAGGAAGAAAAAATAATGGAAAGAAATACAGGGGTCCTTTAAAAAAAGAAAAGAGACACAGAAAGCCCAGAATACTGCCCTAAGTTAGCGTGAACAACCTGCTGAAAACCAGAGGGCACTTGCAAAGTCAAACATCGCAACTTTTCTCATAAAGCGCTGAGATAAGTTTGGCTACAAAGTGGAAGCAAATAAAAGATACAAAATGCCTCTTTCCCACCAGCACAGGGCTCCGTCACATAGGGTCTGGATGAACTCCCTTCCAGATTCCCCCAAATAAGGAGCACGGAGGTTCTGGTTCCCCTTGTCCCAGCACCTTCAGATCCCTGTTGTGCTATCCATCAGGTAACCCCCCGACCCGGCGGCAGAGGGCAGGGCATGGTTTCTGCCCCACGGCCGGTGCCCAGGGCTGCCACCTGCCTTCCCAACCTCCCCGTAAATCCCCCCATCGTGCCTGTCACTTATGGCACTGCTGAGTTCAGTGCCTTCCTCCCAGACCCACCATCTCCTCACGTCCTGCCCTCTTCCTCTTTACGAGACCCTTCTTTTCCTCATCATCCCTCCTTTCTATGGCAGTTCTTTGGTCTTATTTTTCCAAACATGCTGCACTCTGCCTACCTCCTGGACTGCTCCCCGGTCCTCCCTTGTGGCCCAGCATCCACGCCTGCCATCCCCACGGCTCTGTCCCCATCCCAGCTGCTGCCCCTGCTTCCTTTCCCTTCACGGTGTCCACAAGGAACCTGAACCACCAGTGCCCCCCAGCCTGCCCAGGCAGGTGGCTCCGGGGCCACCCTGTCCCTGGGGGAGGAGGACCGCGGCAGACCCGCAGCAGACGAGGAGGTGACCTACCAGCAGCGGTGACCAGCACGCCGAGAGGACGCACATGATCCCCAGCAGCTGGATCAGCGTTTCCGTGGCGATCCGCCCCCACTGCTTGCTGGAGCGCGACGCAGTTGCTTTGGTCTGACAGCGAGACACCAGGGCCTCGATGGTCGCCAGGTTGCACGCCACTGTCACCACCAGGGAGAGGAGCCCCAGGCCGGCGAAGGTGGAGGCGAAGAAGATGCTCCCAGCAAGCTTGCCGTCGCCGGTGCTGATGAAGCACCAGGTGCCGGGCCACTGCAGCGTATAGTGGCCCAGGCCAACGATGGGCAGGAGGGCGAAGGCGAACACGGCCAGCCAGATGCCGAGCAGCACCGTCTTCGTCACCCGCGTCTTCATGTGGCTGGCGTACCAGTGGGGTGCGCGGATGGCCAGCATCCTCTCCACGGCCATGGCGCTGGCGATGAAGAGCGGGCAGAGGCCAAAGACTGTCATGCTGAAGCCGAAGAAGGAGCAGAGGCGGCCCGAGGGGTCGACGGCGGCCCAGGCGCGGTCGGACAGGTAGACGGAGATGACGATGGGGCTGGTGAGCAGCTGCCCCGCCAGGTCGGTGAGCGCCAGGGAGCCGATGCAGAGCAGGAAGGACCGCCTCCGCCGGTTCTCCTTGGCCCGGTAGCTGCGGGACACCAGCAGCATGGCCAGGGCATTGCCCACGATGCCCGTGATCATCATGGTCAGCGGGAACGCCACCGAGACGGCGCCGCAGCCCTCCGCCGCCCGGCCCGTGCCGTTGCCCCGCGGCCGCATGGCGCCGGGCTCGGTGCCGTTGGGGCCGCCC
>VXAL01009893.1:141608-159209 GCA_013399475.1 Chauna torquata
TCGCGGGTGCAGCTCCCCCGCGCGGAGCCCGGGGCTGGTTTCGGGCCGAAACGCGAACGGGCCGGACCCCTCGCAGGGACCGGGCCGGCTTCCGACCCTCGGAGCTAACGCGGTGCGAGCCGCGCCTCCGGGCGGGCGGCAGCGAGCCGCGGCCCCGCTGCTGGGCAGCGCGGCGCTTGTGAGCGGCCCTTGCCTGCCTCCCGCGGGCTCGGGGTCTGCTGGAAGCTCGCTGGCGGGGCACGGCCGGCGGCAGCCGAAGGCGTTCGGTGCCACGGGCCACCCTGGCGGCTCCTGCACGCGTCTGGCACGCTGCGGCGGCGAGGAGTGTGACGTCTCCTTCCCCTTTCCCTCTCCGTTCCATTTAACTTACAGGGCTCGGTCTTTTAGGTTGGTTCAGGCTCAACTAAGTCATTCTCTGTTTGCGGGCGAGAACTGGCTTGATTAACCAAGAATAAACACATCAGTAGGTAGCCCCGACTGTTGGGACACGAAGTACCTGAGCAGCTGAAACACCATCAGCTTCGCACCGCGTTTGTGGTGGCAGGTGCCGGCCGTGCCCCGCACAGCCCACGGCTGCCCGGCCCGGCCCCGGCAGGAGCCGCGGAGCCCCGCAGCCACCTCCGTTTCAGCCGCGATACCCGGAGCAGGTCAAGTGCAAGCGTTGCCTGCAGTTACTCAAAACTCAATGGTACCGTGGGCCTGGTGCGGTTCTTGTGTTACTTCATAGCCGAATGTTTTCCTTCCCATAGCGTGGTCTCCACACAATGCTGTCGGCAGTTTCTGCTTCAGGTTCTGGTTACTCATTTTGCAGATGAAGTCAACGCTCCCAGCAAGATCACTCGAAAGCTGCTGAGGCACTGGTGATACCAGCTTCTTCCCCTTGCAATGACAAACATCTAGCCCAGATTTAGGGAATTGCCTCCAGTGGGGGTGGGTGATGTCTTCCCAACACACGGGTCAGCAGCGTGGTAGCTTTTGTACGTGGAAGCTCTGATCGTTGTCATTGGCTTCAAACCTGATTCAGTTCAAACAGCTTTTTGGTGACCTGAAATGGAATTATTTCCCTTTCTCCCTGACCAAGGCAGGAACTGGAATTCTCTGGGGCCTTGCCTATGCCTGGTGTTGGTTGTTGCTACCAGCAGCGCTCTGTTCTCTCAAAAGCAGTTCTGTCAGCTCTCCTGTGCTATATCAATACTAAATTCCCTTAATCTTTCTCACTCTTTTCCCATCATTCCTAAATTACTCGATACAGTCCCTACTTTCAACCTATGCCAGAAGCATTACTATTGTGATAAACCTGCTTCCAAATTGGAAGGCTATAAATGATTATACCATGGATGTCAACATCACAGTATCCTGCAATCGCTTCTTGTGTTACACTAGTCTTCGAGATGCACTAGCAAATTTATTGAACAGCGATGGAGTCTGCACACAAAATCCAAGAAGACTCTTCTGCCTCTTGTACACACAGACCACATTCAGTTTGTCTTTTTTTCACTCTTTAGCTGGACAAGATCACGTGCTAACCTGGGAGAGCTGAAATGGATGAGAACATCCATAGCTCAGACAGCTGCAAGAGCACGTGCTGAAGACACTCAGGCTTTTTGAAGTTGGTAGGAAGTCTAAAGATATTCTGTTACACCTTGTTAGAAGAGAACTGACACTAATTTTGTTATAAATCCTTGTTTCATGTTACAATATTTTCTTTGCTTATGAGCAGGAATTTCTAATCTTTTTCTGTATAGTCAGCTACAGGTGGGAATTTAACTCATCTTTCACATCAAAGCAGAGTTAATTTTAAGAAGATTTACGTTCTGTGGATTAAAAGTGCTATTAACAAAGGTCAGCTTAAACTACTGCCTTGCTCAGTCAGGTTCTACTTTGTGTGATCAAATGGGCGCGATCAAGGCTAAATCATGAAATGGGAAAAGTCACATTTCTAATAGATAAGAACCTGATTAGAAATTATGTATTTCCTTATGAACTATTGAGCTCTGGTTTCTTTGCTAATTCTATGCTTTCTAGGACACGTAGAACAATTTGTCTTTAAATGAAGGAATGCAGACTGTAAGGAAGATATACAGTAGAAGGATGTCATTTGCAAAATAGTCCAGGGCTGGGAACAATATCCACATTAAACTTGGATATCAACAGTCTGAAGTAGAAAGTCTGGAAAAGTACAAGGGAAAATATCCTTCCCCCCACCCCCTTTTAAATTTGGACATTCAGTCTTTGGTGCTTCTGAGTTCAGCACACACATTCTATGTCCCCCCTCAGCCATTCGGAAAATTTTTGTGCCACCATTTGATACCGTGCTTCATATTCATGCCCCTCAGTTTTACAATGGGAATGTTCCCTGTTAGCTTAGTTGTGTGTTATTTCTGGACGGGGTCCATAACCAGTGTATGAGAAAGCACCAGAGTATCATCTCTATTTTCCAAACTAAGTACGAAGCACTCCACAGCCTCGTTTTAAAAAAAAAAAAAAAAAAAAAAAAAAAGCCAAACCAAACTAAAAAACACCCCATGCATGTAAGCAACCTTTTTTCCAATAAAAATACAACTCATGTTGATAACGGGAGAATAGGTAAAGCTAGTAAATTGTGCAAGACTTTGCTTAAATCTGTCATCACAATTGAACTCTAGGAGGTACATTGCTCCTTCCTGTTGCTCTCTTGTCCAAATTTTGGAAGAGTTTGCACAACTGTCTGCACTCTTGTACTTCAAAAAAAGAAGCCAAAACAAACACCCTATTAGCTTGTGTTACTTGTGATTAAAGAACAAACCCCCCTTTATGTTAAAGGATCCCAGCCAGAAAATTCTATAACCAGTGATAAATATCTCAATGCTCCAAGAACAAACAATGAAATTGATTTAAAAAATTAGTACAGAGTTTCTTCCCCATAAGCATGTAAAAGGTATAGCATAGAAATTCAAGCAGAGGTAACATCCCTAACACAGAAACTCCTTGGATAGGACTAAGTGGCAAGGACAGGTTGATGCTGAGACATCGCCATTAACACAGACACCCCCACATATAAGAGGACTCCTCTCATCTTCAAATGTTTTGGAGGGAGAAGTTCTGGTCTTTGTAGTAGCCCACTTGTAAATGATGTAACTGCTGATGTGAAGACACACCACCAAGCAGCATCGACAGGCACCAAAGCTTCTGGATCAACTAGTGCTTACGATTCAAACATCTAAGTGTGCAAGATAAGGAAGTGATCATCAAAGATCAAGCATCACACACAGCTTCCATGCCACATGCTCCCATTCAGTCTCCACGAGTTAGCAGCAGACGCTGGGCTGGCTGTGCACTTACTTCATGGTATACTAGATCACCCAGCATTCTTTTGAGAACCTCAGTGTTGAAAGGGTGGCAGTGAGACAATGCAGAGCGGGTGATGCACGTAACACCAGTCAACAATCCATGGCATAATGAAAACTTCCATCTGGTTCAAACTTTTTCCATTTAAAATGCATCTTTTCAGACTGTGTAAGAACATTCACTTTAGGATCTTAGCAGCTCATTTGGTATTTGACTTGAAAGGAACTCAATCAGTAAATCTCTCCTACTGGAAGATAACAGCGACATGCCATGGTTACCAGTTAAAATGAGGTGATTAAGGAGAATGAAACTTCTACTCCTAACCACTCCCTTCACATACTGTGCCACCCTGGGAATGCCAAACTCTGCTGGTCAGCTCTCAATTTTCAAAATTTGAAACTTATTAAGAAACCTTTTGTGATACCTGGATGAGAACTACCAAGTATAATAATACACTATTACTGTTTAAAGTTATCCTGCAGTAACTGAGTTCCCCCCTCCCATGTCTAACAGTGCTATACTGAAATTAAAAAAAAAATTCATGTCTTCAACAACATCAGTATTTTTCAATACTCTTGAAATGTTATTAATGCTCATTATTCCCTCTAAAGGTGGACTGATAGCACCACTGAATTTAAATTGCTATCATTTCAAAAGCTGGCCTGCTAATCATCAATATAGCACGGCCTGATCTAACAAGGCCGTGCTGCAACGTGTTAAAAAAAAAAACACAGAACAACAAACAGAGTAAGGCATGGCATCTGAGCAAATGCTTCATACAGTGAAAAGGATGAAAATGTTGTGGATTACTAGGCACAGCAACTTAGAATCACAGAATCACTTAGGTTGGAAAAGACCCTTAAGATCATCAAATCCAACCATCAGTACTTCAACTTGCAGCAGTTCGTTATCACCAAGATTTAAGTTTGGGGGCTATTGTGAAATAAGACCTAGCAGAGCAACTATTTAATCTTGGGTGGTTATCATAGTCGCTTGTATTGGAAAACAATGTACAGGAGTTAGTTACCTGGTGTGGAAATTAAGCAGTCTTGTTGTAAGATGCACTGACTTGTACGTTGTAATGCTTGCTATTAATTCAATACCTTAAGTTGGACTATTAAAAGAAAAGAAACATTTTTAAGTAGTGGATTTTAATCTATTGCCAAACTGAATAAAATTAGTCTTTTTTTTTTTTTTAAAGACTCACTTTCTGGCTTTCAATTACTACCAGATGTTTATACAAAAAAAAAATTACAATTCATGAATGTATTTAATTTTTCTGAAAAAAGCACATTAGACGTAAACTTAACCTAATGAAAACTTCTTCCTAGTCTGTCATCAAAGATCAGTGAAATCTGTAAAGCTGCACAGAAATACCTGTTTATGTCTGTGGGCAGCAATTTATCTGGTCCTAAGGGCTAAATGGTGGGCAAGGGGAGTATACAAAAAATTTACCACTAGGCCACAGGGGATGGTTTCCCCCCCCTCCAAAAAAATCCCAACAAAAACCAACTAATGAAAAAAGCCACCAACCAAAACGCAAACACCACACAACAGTAAACCCACACCTTTTTATTGCCTGAGCCAAAGCTAGCTTTGTCTCTCATCAGAGGTTGGCTAGAGGGTCAGATCAGTCATTTATTTGCTGATTCAGCAACTAAAAAGAGGTATTTTGTATCATTTGTAACAAACAGGCAGGAAGGACTCCCATAGTTGCTGTGCCTTTGTATTTTAAAATGTAGTAATCAAAATAATTCAAACATTGCTTCCTCTAAAAACTTTCTAAAGCTATGGAATGCATACAAAGTATCTTGAAGTTTTAGAAGATCATTTTAAACATGCTGCTTAAATCCAAAATTATTTTCAGTACTTAAGCAATCTGAAAATTTATGATACAAATGGCAAGTGGACATACTGCCCTTCTTGCACTGCAGTAGGAGAACAGAGAAATCTGTTAGTGTAAGTTATAAAGAAAGATTTGCTTGTGTTTCTAAGAGAAAGCACTCACTACGTAGTTGACTCACAGGTTTTATTTACACTCGTCTACAGAATCATTTTGCCTTACATTTCATCTAAGCCAAATGAAACCATAATCTTCCTTTGTCTGTAGGCTATCACTTGCTAAATTTAAAAATTTTCATTTGTTAAGTACAGCAACAATTTTAATACAAAGCACAAGAAAAAAACTAAAGGGTAACAACATAGCATCTATTAGATCTGATTTGTACACTTTAGTAGTTGGACTTTAAAGTCATCAGAGGCACAGTTACATGACTAACCTGCTCTTGTGCAATCTACACACATTTAGCATGGAAATTAGATATAAAGAAAGCATTAAAGAAGAAATTGCAGGGCATTTTTTTCTGCAAAAAAGATTATCAAAATATTTCTACACCAAAAACATTTTGCTTATATAACAGTCCAAAAGAAGTGTTTTAAAAAAAAAAGCAGAATGTAGTTTTTAAATTTTGCTCCGTTTGTTTTGGTGCAGTTCATTTTAAAAAGCAGCTGTCAACTACGGGCTTGAAGTTTTACAGTTGTAATAATTGCAGATATATTGCTGTTTGCTTGCTTAAAAAGAAGAATTTTCCTTAACATACTTACCTTGTGATGGCACTGAAGATACTTAAACCTTTCTTAACCAAACGGAGCTCAAGAGAGACCAAGTTTTAATGTGATATTACTAGTAAAATAAATTCCATAAAGCATTTTAAGCCATAAATTATACATTTAAGGGAAAAAGAATGATTGATGAAGAACACATTTAAGATATCAGAACTTTCTACAGAGTTTATTAGTTTTCATTCTTAAATATAAATAAAATTCAGATACCTTCAAAATTTCTCTGCCGAAAATGAATTTTACAGGTGGCCTGCAGAAACTTCACTTGATTCCAAGAAGCTAGTTCCATATTCCTCACCTCAAGAGTAGCTCCTAAATGATCCTTTTGTAAGAAAGGATCGCAAAGTCCAGGATCCATGCATGTGAAAACACTGCACCCATTACCAACTGCAGAAAGAGCACTTTGCTGACTGCAGCAAATACTTTCTACAGTGACAGGCACTGACAGCTATGAGACTTGAGCAATGGAGAGGATAGTGCCCCATGTCTCAAACATCCTCGCATTGAAGGAATGAAGTCCAATTCACTCTCTACAGAATCGTATGACGGGCTGGGTACTTAATAGCTGTTCTGCACCGAGCACAGCTAAAGAGAGAGAGGGGCATCCACCTACACTTTTACTTCTACGCTTAAAAATAAAAAATAATTAGACTTAAGAACTCACTACTTTGATCTAATGGGTAGTAACAGCCCCACAGCTACACTAATCTTCTGTGGTCCCATAAGAGCTACATCAAACAAGCTCAGGAGTTGGATGCAGAAAGTTCATGGGTTCCTCCGATATCCTCAGATACTTTTTTTGTAATTGCCACATGAAAAGCAGAGCTGTATTTGAACATATCCAACTCACATCTGCTCATACATAAAAGCGCCAGGAGTCGAGTAACTGAGTCTTTAAAAATAATAAAAAACCCCCTTACTCAAAAAAAACCCCAAAAAACAAAACAAAAAACTTCACACCTCCTCTGGGGAGTTTATGGCTTAAAATGCTATCTCACTTTTTGTTTCATGAATGAACAAAGCTGCAGTTTTCCAGAAAGCAAGGACAGACATGCACCTCTACTAGCAGATTTAGCACTTCTGACCAAGTAAGACACCGACTTCTTAAAAATGTCTCATGCACTGCCTGGATTTTTTTTTTTTTTTTTTTAAATGTGAGCTTTAATACGTTATTTCTTTTTAGAACTTGTACGGGAACCAGAATGGGAAGATCCAGATGATGATCGGCGGCGTCTGTAAGATATAAATGGAGAAAGCATGCAAAGAAATAAGTTGAAATTAATTCTAGCATCCACTTTGAGTAGTCTGTATCCTATAATATCTGGAAGCCAAGTATATCTGATAGGGGCCTTATGAGAATATAAAAATAACTTTAAACCACCTTAAGCTCATAAATGCAAATTTACTACTAAAAACGCACAGTAAGTTTAATACTGAAAGTAGAATACAACCTCTAAATGCTATATATACTTATGAAAATAAATCAATAATGTGTACATTAACACTTTCACACACTGAAAGAATGGTGACCCAAGTCTTTCTATGGAACATGCTCCTAACAGGAGGAAGTTTCATTGGAGTGGGGGTGGAGCGCAATTAGAGAGGTTTTAATATGAAATAACAGAATAAGGGAAGTGAGTAAACTACTTTTAATATCAGTATAACTGATCAGATTCAATTGTTTCCCAGTGAATCTCAGTCCTTCAGAAAAAAAAAATCACACATTTAAATACACCCATTCTTATTCTACATAAACCCAAACCTTTCGGGTGACCGTGATCTCGATCGTCTTTTTTTGCGATCACCAGATGAAGAAGATCTAGAACGACTTCGCTTCTTGTTTCTCTCGGGGGACGATGATGAACGAGAGCTTGAGTAAGATCTTTTTCTTGGGGTTGAAGACCCCCTGTAGGACCTGGAGCTGGATCTTTATTGATTAAGAAATAAATCAGATTTAATTCTGGTATAATACAGAACGAACAAAGAAAGAACAAAAAGTTTTCATGAACACTCACTACTCTATTTACATCAGTGTTTTATCAAAAGAAGTTTGTAGATGCTTTAATACTTACTCCTTAGTTAACTGCCAATAAAACTTCTACTTCCGTAGTAACTCTTTTAATAAATCTGGCTAAATAGTGTTTCTTGATATGCAGACCATCAATGGTTTGGAAACCTTTTTCCACCATTCACCGGTACTACGCACTTGGACAAACAAGCAATGGGAGACTGGGACAGGAGATAGCCTGTATAAGGACCTTCCTCAGTAGTTAAATTCACAAAGCAAGATGGCTTGAAAACCACAGATGTAATACTGATTTAACAATGTCTCACTTCATATTAAGGGATATTTCACATTGGAACTTTAATTGTAAAGTAGTCTTCATCTTACTACAACAGGAAAAACCCTCAGAAGGAATATTTACAAAACTCAAAATAAGTTTGGGTAAGTTGTAAGATGTTCCAAAACCAAAATATTAGAAGAACAACCTTAGAATACAGTCATTTTGGCATTTAAAAAAGATGAACCAGCTTCACTTACAAGCACTTAAAATCACGTTGTCTAAAACAAAAACAAAAAACACTTCTGGAAAATGTAATAGAGCTAGAAAGTCCTAAACCATAATTCCAAAATTATATAAAAGCTCCTAACAAGACTTTTTTCAGTAAGCTGGATAAAACATTTTCAAAACAAACAAACAAAAAACCTACAGTGCATGTTGTTGGTAAAATATGCTCAGGGTTCTTGTTGTAACTAACAAAGCAGTCCTGTTTCAAGCAAGCTAATACACTGAGGACACTCAGTGGATGCCGCGTGGCACAAGCAAACAACCCAGCTCAGCTGACGAGCCACTTCAGCATCTACTGGGCGCACACACACCCTTTTATCCTCCTAAAAGCGTGGACTCCATCTCACACTGAACCTCATGTGATAATCCGTGGAATGTTTTTGCCACCAAAAAGCAGTGGCACGGTTTGTGATCGGTCTTCTCAACTCCAATTTCTTTTCTTTATTTTACAGTTTTAAGATTCTCTACTTGCCAGGAGATGGGATAGATCTTCATTCCATCACAAAAGGATAGTCCTAGCAACAGGATGCCTGTGCAAGGACACCTCAAGGAATTTATATGCTTCTGTTACTCTTCACTGCCCAGTTCAGTATCTGCTATACAGAAATCGTCAGCTAGCTCAAGCTCCTGTCGGCTTCTCACATGATTCACTATCCAACATGTTTATACATTCCCCCCACATTTATAAAGATAATGGCAGCACTATCTAGTGGAAATTAAATAAGTTATCACTAAACACAAAAACAGAAGCATAGCATATTTTCTAATGTTCTTCCACATCAAGTAGCCAAAGTGGAAACAGCAAAAATTACTGAAGCAAGTAAACATGCATTCAGATTCTTCTTCCTTCAAAGTGAAGATCTGTGGCGTCCTCTCGTCTAGCTTAGATCAGACTTAAACTCTTCAAACAAAACCTCGCATTCTCACGAAATACATCTGTAGTGGTAATAATCTTGTGCAGAGACCCCAGGAATTCTGATTTCCAAGATAAAAATGAGTTAATGTTTTTTGACCAGCATAATTTTACGATGAAATAAACAAGTGGTTGGTTCTTCTGCCCTTTTTTCTCTCTGCAAGGAGAGAGTGCTACCTCATTCACCTTGATTTCGACCCACGAGATCTAGAGTGTTCTCTGGAACTGGAACGAGATCTTGATCTGGAACTGGAAGAACTTCTTGAATGGGACCTGAAACAACATGGAAGACTTTTTCCAGTATCTGATTTGTATTTAGCGGAGTAACTGCTATTGTTAGCAGCAGAGACAACTACGCATCAAAGACAACAGGGGCTAGATTCACTAGAAGAGTGACAACTTCCCCCTGCCTCCCAATACCACCACGTTATATTTGAAAACAGTAACTTTAATATAGTAAGGCGGTGCATTCAAAAATTTAGAGAAGTCAGCTTTTTATTATGTTTCCTAAAACAAAGCACAAAAATTGAACAGGGTTGCAGTTATTTTGGAAAATGAATCAAACAACTGCACAACCATTAATTATTTCATGAAATCAATGCCTGAGCTTTTAATTTGTGCCTTAATTGGAAACCATCATTTTCTTTGAAAATGAGATTAGGTAAGAGTATTAGATCTCAATTTTTCTCTAAGTTAGTTCTCACAAGCATTTTGTAAATGGTTCTGAGTTTTTGCAAAGATTTTCCCCTGCATTAAAAATTACGTAGTAGTTAATTCTTGGCCAAAATACAGACACGTCTAACACTACTTGTAACTACTTAGATGTCTTCTCAAATCTGTCATGTTGATGGAGTTTCTTTAAAGCACAAACCACAAGAGACACGTAAAAATGGCAGTAGAATTGCAGTAACAGTTGTAAAAGAAGGCATTGCAAACAAATTCTAATAATCTTTTCAGGCAAAATACACATGCTGTCAATCTCCCAGTTTATATTGTTACCATGTCTTTTTCATTTTACTTTGCCAAACAAAAGCACTATTAACACGTGCTTTCTAACTAGAAAAGTTATATTTAAACTTCAAAAAAAAAAAACCCAAACCAACCAAACAAAAAAACAAATCCAAAACACCACCACCACCACAGAAAAGTATCCATGAATGGCAACTGATTCTACCAGTGAATTATCTGTAACTAGAAGCATAACAGAAAGTTGAAAGATCTGTAGCAAGTTTCAGTTAAGTGAAACTACTTTTTACTTCAGTGTTAACATTTGTGAATTTTAAACAAAGTTGTGGCCAGATGAAAGTCTTCTGTCTTCTTAGGCTTTAGGTGTGGGAAGGTCAAAGAAGTGCACTCAAATGCAGCCCATACTGGCTGTATAACATGCTCACACAGGACAATGTGGACACTTCCTCAAAAAACCGAAGGGATCTTCCTATATACCTCACTTTATTTACAAAAATAGCTAACAACCAGTCAGCTCAGTCAGTATTATTCAAAGTGCTCCTCCTTGGAACTGCATGGCAATCACTAGTCTCAAGAAGGCATTTGAGGGAGGGTGAAAACAGGTATTTTCAAGAACATTTCTCATTGAAGAAGCAACATGAAAAAAAGCATGATAACAATGGGGAGAAAGACAAAACGGAGAGACTGGCTGACACTTGGTTAGTATGAGGGTCTGAAGAATTTGCGCAGTAATCAGAGTGGTTAGAGCGGAGAGGTGCAGTTACAAAGCTATCAAGATTAGAAGAAACTTGAACTTTATGTATGTGATGTTTATATACAACCCCATGAGCTAGTACCAATTTGAGGTCTTAAACTGATCAGTGTCATCGTTGTATTAGTTGTAATGCAGCTGAAAAGCTAAAATAGGCTTTATGTAATGTGATTACAAAACATCTACTGAATTGTTCATATATTAGTAAATTTATTTAATTTTATTACTAAATAAAGTGAGCTCTTAAAACTACCCAGCAGACATTTTTTGTGGCCCCATGACCAAAATCACAGAACTACAGAATGGTTTGGGTTGGAAGCAATCTTTAAAGATCATCTAGTCCAACTCCCCTGCCATGGGCAGGGACATCTTTCACCAGATCAGGTCGCCCAAAGCTGCATCCAACCTGACTTTGAACACTTCCAGGAATGGGGCATCCACAACTTCTTTGGGCAACCTGTTCTATTGTCTCACCACCCATAGCATGAAAAGTTTCTTTTTTATAAACCTTTAGTGTTATTCTGACAGCACTGCCACTGTATTTAAAGCTTTACTGCTTCACATCGAATGAAGTTCAAATTTCTTGGTTTTATTTCTAGTGTAACTCCCATTCTATCCTTTGACTGAATCTGTCTGCACTGCATCACCGCCCTCTTCTGCCACTTCTTCCTCCCTTAATAATCCCACCCTCCTGTTTTCTCTGTTCAATGACTCTACTCAATATTACTAAAAAAAAAATATGCATCCATTGAATCACTTAGAGCCAACAAGCCTAAAAATAAAACTGAAAATAAGTTTAAAAAATTTATTTGAAGAATTCAATTGAAATATCAACTTAATTTACTAAAACAAGCAGCAAGACATACAAAGCCTTCCTACTGACGATCCACAGAAGGCCAGAACAGAACATTGTCTACCTGTATAAATTCTGTACATAAAATTGTTAACATTGTTAAACTAAAACTGTAAGGCAATCAAGAAAAAAAAAGTAAATAGAGAAGTTAGATACTGACATTTTGCCTGGCGTTACCCTTGACCTGTACCCGTTTACCTGGACCTAGACCTTGAGCTTGAATGAGAGGATGAGCGCGATGAAGATCGTGAGTGGGAAGATCGAGACTTAGAACGACTGCGCCTATTCGATTTCTTTTTCTTATTAGTGTCCTCTTCTTCACTGGCATCAAGATTATATTTTGAGAGGTCAGCATCATCTTCATCTTCCTCCTGAAAAATGCAGATATACAAGAAATGCTCAAGAAATATTTTGATTGTTTTCTTTTTTTTTTTTTTAAACATATCCTATGGTTTATTTAGTGCTTATTTCAATCTTTGAAAATACTGTCGTTAGTGCATTTAATGAGGTCTAAAGTGCATTTAATTAGACCTAAAAATTTATAAAGCGGAGGAACTGAAAATTTGTCTCAAAATAGACTACAAAAAGACTGCAAATAAACATTCGAAGTCTTCACTATCCCATTTTCTGTTATTTAAAATTACTTCATAAAATGGAACTTCATTAAAAGGCTATAAGTTAAAGAACATTCCCTTTGTATGGTAATCATACAGAAAGGTTCCCATTAAAGTCTCAAAATATTGGATTCTGATCTCAGACAAGCTTTTAATTTTTTTATGGTTAAAAAAAAAAACATATGTCTTTGAGTGCAGCCATTTAGAACAAATCGGATCTCATGTTCACATAGTTTCCAGAAGCTGTTGGCAACATTATTCTGATAGCTACTCCTCTGCACAGCTCTAAAGGCAGCTAAAAATACAGGCCAAATTTTACCCACTACTAAACTACACTATAGTTGTCATTAGAATGTTGCTAGCAACAAAACAAAACAAAACCAAATGAACAAAAAAAACCCCGCACTACCTCATCCAATTTATATTTGGAAAGATCTTCATCCTCATCCTCCTCATCTTCCCCTTCCGATTCCTTATCTTCTACTTCCTTCAGGATAGATGCAGGACCAACCGGCTTTCCTCTATACTTTTTCTTTTTGCGACCAAACTAAGAAATTTTATTCCATTAGGATACAATTTATGAAAAGTCATTTCCAACTCTATTTTTTGATACGACTTCTATGACAAAATAAATATACATTGATTTTAAATGAGATATTATTCAAATGAAAGGAGAAGCATGGGGAAACATTGATTAGCAACAAGAAACTTTTTAAAGAGATGTTTGTCAGATACAATTAGTACTTTCAAACAAGACTAATGGAAATCCAAATTTAACAAAAGAGTATTGTTACATTTGTGTTTAAGGGCTATCTTTAAAAAATAATATTGAACATCCGTCTGAAACCAACATGCATTATCCTGAAACCAAATCCTTAAGCACATTAATGAACACAGCTTGTACCAGTTTAATTTGAACTGATTCTTAGTTTTTAGCCCCCAAAAGACAACACAGATGCACTCACGTTCAGTGCAAAATTTTTGCACTTGAGCATTTGACAGAGATGCAACACAAGGTACTTCTGACTAGCACTTTTCCCCATCAGGAAACCAAATGTAAATACATACATCCTAAACACAAGTCACACAATACGTGTCTCTCCAAAGTAATACATGCACCTCATCTTACCTCATCATACTCCCCATCTGATTCTTCACGTTCTATATATTCAACATTCTCTCGTTCATTAAATCCTCCTCCATATCCTTTAAAAAGTGGTAAAATAAGACAATCTCTTGGGCTGCACCAAATTCAGTTACATTAAGCACAAACTTAAGAATAAGCTTTCAGTTTCTGGAAGCCTTCAGTGGCTTTATAAATATATGCCACGAGATTGTAATATGATCTCAAGAAGAACATGAGTTGTTCCCACACATGTTTATTAAAAATAGTTCCTGAGAAACCTAATTGAGAAAATGGATTAAATCACATAAACAACAGAGATGTAACAGCATTTAAAAGAATGAAAAAAAAAATTAATCAAGATCATAGCCCTACTGAGTAACCAACTTCACGGAAGAGCTATGCCAGGGCTGCAGCGCCTGACAATTATTTTGGTGTGGGTAAACACATGAACATCTCTGAGGGCCTGACCAAAGGCTGCCGTCCTCAAAGCCCAACATCCTCCCTCCGAGAGCAGCCAGCCCAGGAAAGTGGCCAATGGAAAAGGAGGCAAGGGCAATGCTCAAATTGCTCTCCCAGCTGCTGGTGCTGCTGGAACCGCTCTGCCACAGCCAGTTCCCACGTGCATGCAGCCGCCTGCGTGGCTGCCGGCCACGCCAGCCTGCTCCCACATTGCAACTGTTCTGGGACTTTACAGCCGAGTACAGACCCCTGGGAGCAACAAGAATAAAAACGTCCTGTAGTTGCACTAAACTGCACAACTGCCACGATTTGCCTTAAGAAACTTTGTATTCCTTTTCATGGAGGGAGTGGAGAACTTAAAGGACCCATTTTAACTCCAGCTAACTTTGTAACTTACTGCAGGTATGTGCAACATGCTTGCGGCCCACACACAACCACAAATTTACTCAGGAGGACACCGGAACTTTAAAGAAATTTAGAAATGCTCTTTTTCTTTCTAAATAAAAAAGCTCTGTGCTCTTCTCCATGCTTATTTTTTTTATGCTTTAGCACTATGCTCTACACATTATATTCACTGCCTGATCCCGTTTACAGTGGTAATGGTATGAACGATATGACCCCACTGTAAGGCTATCCTCTGTTCTAGTTACTGCTGGGCTTCATTGTTAATGCAGAAGGAACTTAAAATGCACCACAGTGTGACCAAACCTTCAGGCTCAGTAAGAAATACAGTCTGATCTGTACAGCCTTGAAACCCTGTTCTTGACTGTTGAGTCCTCTGTAGATGGACACTACATATGCTAGGGTTCTTGGAGCTCCTGGAGTTTAAGGAAATATTGCGTTACTCCTTCCAAACTTTTTAGTATCAAAATCAAATACTGTGGTGGTTTAAACCCAATGTTTGATGACTTTCTAAATTTAACCACATATGTAAAGTACATCATCAAAAGTGTAAGAACCTACAGATTTATTTACGTACAAAAGACCATTCAATTTTGCTAGTTCTGCTATGAAAACAAACCCTTTAATTAAATTATATTGACTCACAAAAAGAAGTTTCTTACAGTACTTTAAATACTTTAAAACTATATACAACTTACCTGTCCGTTCCTCCAGTTTAGCATACTTCGGAGTATTACACATATTACATTCCGATCTTCTGGCCCAGTTCACATTACCACATCTTCAGAGAGAAAAAAAACAATGCGTAAATAAGAAACACTTTATTTCAAATTAAAGAGCTTAAGTGCTGAGGCAATATTTCTAGAAATCATAAATATCTACTTGCCAAGTTTCAACAGCGTTTTGCAGTTGCTAACAGCACAACTAACTCTAGGGCCAACAATCACCAAGACACAAAGAACTGCAGAAAAGTCTATGGGTATTTTGTCAGCATGAAGGAGGAGGACCAAACCAAGCAATCAAGGGGAAAGAAATAAAATTAACAAGCAGATAAGTTAATAGAAGTAAGGCTGCCCAAAATTTGTTAATGTGTAATTGAAGTAAAACCCAAAGAAATATTTAACAAAAAAAAGTAGCAATTTTATCCATAAAAGATAAGGGAACCACTGGCACTATCAAATCTCCATTCCAGAATGTGAGAGGAAAAAGGAAAATAGAGAAGGGAAACAAACACCATTGCTACACAAGCAAAAAAAGAAAAAAAAGAAAAAAGTCAACTGCTCGTCTCATGGAGCTATAGTGTGAGATACAGCAGCCTTGGTTTAGTATTTACCGAAAAATGAAACTGCCAATTCCTCACTACTCTTCACTAGTGGCATTCACAGCTGAGAGGAGTCAATGAAGAAGCTACCACAGGAATAACACTTAGAAGCGAGCATCATCATCCACTGATGCATAGCTAGTTACACACCTCCGTTACTGCACTTCTATCTTAGGTGTCCTAAAATGCCACTCGCACTTGAGCCACCCATAAAACTATCATTGGGATGCTGCTCAATCCCAGAGCAGAGGAGGCGGCCCACAAGACACTCTAGCCTCCTCTAAATGCGGTGACACGGCAGCCCTGGAATGTGCCATCGAGTGCACTCCCTCAGAGACACTGCTGCCCACGGCGCTGCCCGGGATGCCAGCTCGTCTCACGCTGCAGAACCCATCAGACTGAACAAAGCTGAGCTCTGACAGACCAGGTGACTGCCGGTTATCCGTTACCTTGCTTGCACACACAGGACGCGCCACGCAGGGCTGCTAACTGCACGCGCAGTTACCCTAAGACTGCCAAACGGACGTACAGGCACAGGTCTCTCCTATTTTCTAACAGTCTGAAACAGTCTGCTGCAACAATGTGTACAAGAGTTTTTGCTCGTTACTGGCACTGTTCTACTGAGGTGATATTTTGTTTGTGTTGCAGCAAAAGCAAGTCAGGAAAAAAAACAGCCAGGTTTCACTGGTCAGAAAGCTTAGTCAGTTAGCAACAGCTGAAATCCGTCAAAGCTCTCCAGAAAATTTGAACGCTCCTTTCAAGAAAAATCAAAGTGTTTTATTAAGGCAGTCCTTTTCTAATTTAGAACTTAACATTCTCAACTGCTGACTCACAAAATCATCTAAGAATTTAACTACATGCTAAACTTTGTTTCTAATAATCACTAAATATTTAATGAGTGAACTACCATACCGGAAAGAAGGTGCTACTTCCGTCTACGTGTTTGTTCCAAACTTGGGAAGAGTCTTGGCTTACCAGAGAGAAATGTGAACTTCTACTTTTCTACTGCTGATTTTTTGAATCTTTTTCCAGCCACATTAATCAAGCACTTGCTGTGCACCAAACAAAAACGAATGCTATCCTCACAGCTGAACACTTCTACTGGAACACCTGGAAGTTTTGATCTTTTTTTCCTCATCAGTAGCACTAAATCTATACTGATAAAATTAAATAAGGTATTGCAGATACGTTGTGTGGCTCCAAGAGAACACTCTATACTTTTTAAAAGGGCGTACGTTTTACACTGCCAGTCATTAGCACTGAAGAGGCCGCGACTCTTCTCAGCAAGCGTCTTTCCTATTTCTGTCCCTCCAGCTTTCATCATTTTGGCTTCAGTCGTTTTTTCTGGAAACAAACAAACAAACAGCTTACTTGCACCTTCCTTGATGACTAATTACAAGCTTCTAACATTGTTTTCTTTTGAAAAGGCACGAAAGGAAGAGAAAAGCACGTAACCCGGAACACTCACCTCTTCCACATCTGTTACAGCTGGTTCTTCGGGCAAAGTTAACGTTTCCACACCTTAGAACGAGAGCACACGGAAAAAAGAGGCCAGGGGTCAGTAACCGAATGCCGGAGCCGCGCGCAGACACGCGTTACACAAAAACGCCCCCGCGCTTCCAACCCCACCCGTGCCAGACGGGAGCGCGGAGCGCCCGGGCCCCCCCGCCGGCTCCG
>VXAL01009893.1:161857-186050 GCA_013399475.1 Chauna torquata
CTCACAGAAGCCACACCTGTGGCCCCCCTGCTACCAAACCTTTACCACGTAAACCCAATACAATACTGTGTAATGTCAGGGAGACAAAAACCGTCCAGATCTACAGAATAAACTAATGTGTGATGGAAGGTTTTATTCACCTGTGATATTCTTATTAAAAAACTTGTCCAAAGCTAGTGTGTTAGAAGAAAATCAGGATCTGTTGACCTCAGTAAGAACTGGATTGAACTTCAACGTGCTTAGGAAAGACACTGTTCTGAAATCCTGGTTTCCTCTTGAAGTTGCTGTTTGAGAGTCTGCTACAACACTCTCAGAATTTGGTTCTCTCTCCTGTTGGTGTCTGCAGAAACACCGAAGGAGGGACAGAGCCTGCTTGGATTTCACTGCCTTCACGTGGCTTCTGTGCAGATACAAGAGTCGACTTCTACAGAACAAAATTTAAAGTGAGCGTGGAGGATACCTCTCTATCTTGAACGACTAAATCCTCGTGCTGTCCAGGTCATTAAGAAAGACCCTTTATCAATAATTTTGAGGACAGGAATTTGTTCCTAATCCCTGGATTTCCCCTCAGGGAAATCAGGGCATATAAATCTTACGTTTTACATTAAGAAATGAATCAGAATATGCACTTCTGTTTTAAAAATAAGCATAGGCAAAACTGTAATTCACCTGATAACAATTTCAGGCTTAAATATTTTAAAACTTTCTGAAAAATAATGAGAAGAATATTTCAGTGGTGTTTGTCTTGTGCTGAAGGAAACTCCCCAGAGAAGTCTCTGGCCAGGTACCTACAGCCAGAAGTTTGAAGCAATCAGCCAGCCTGTGAAAATAGGACCTTTTCCTCTACGTGCAGAGGGAGTGGTTCTGTAACTTTCTTTGTTCAGTCCATTTACTTCAAAGCTTGTATTAAAAGCTGAAAAGCCAACTGGGGACTGAAAAAACATGCCTTTTTTTAATTTATGAAGAAATGCATTTAATTTATGAATATCTTAATTTATGGAACAAGATCCAAGCGGACAAGATCTAAAGTCCTGAAGGGCTCTGTGACCAAACACATCAACTCAGCTCAGTGACTATGTGGGGCACTCCCTTTATTTAATAAACCGATTAGCTTTGCTTAAAGATTTTTGGTACTCACATTTTCTTTTCCTGTGTTTCTTACACAAAGCTTCATTAAAATATCTACTCCCCATTTCAAAACAGTTTGTGAACATTTTTATTGGATTCTTGTTTCTATCTACAATATATTTTGGCTTCAAGTGTACGTAGGCAGTTGATAATAACCAAGAAAATGAGAAATACATCACCCGTCATTTTAACATAATGAAACTGAACAGTAGAGAATGAAAAAAATGTATACAAAACCATTTAATTGGCCTATTTAATTTAGACAGCCAATTCCTACCAACAAGCACTGAGTATCAGTTTTCCTGAAGAAAAACTAAATGGCACGAAGGGCAGCCAAGATCAGAACCCGGTAATTAAACGAAGGTTGCCTGTGCTTCGGTGCTCTTTCGTTCTCCTTTTCATGTCACCTGCTGGTACGATGTCTGCATGCCATGCTCTTTATTAAGCAATATGGGGCACCCAGGTTTTTAAGCATCACTTTAAGGCACTCAACAGCTTGTTGATGCTTTCCAAGACATAATAGTAATAATAATTTCAAATTTATGAGTTAAAAGAGCACAATGTGCTTCCATCAAGTGAAATCTGTTATGAAAACCTATGTGTTGATGTAATTGAATGTGCACAAAAGTATACTGCAAAATAGCCTTCGTCTCTTTCTATGTTAAAGAACATCATGACCTGACATATTACTTAGGCAAGAAACAGTGAAAATGCAGTGCTTATGTTAAAAAGTGCAAACGCTCTCCGGTATTCAGGACGCTCGGAGGTTTATGATGTAGTATGAAGTACCAAGACTGCTGTGCTGGGAAGCAGTTTTAGGATGTACCATAGCATTTGGAGAGTTGGCCTTGCGAAGTTTGTTTCAATTTTCAGGCGTTTGGTAGTAGAGTTTTTCAGGCGAATGATGGGTACTGTCATGTCACTCACGCTGATGTGCTTTTGGAGGAAAGCTTTTCTTCAAGCGTGGCCTTTACGGGTTAGACGTTGCTTGTCACTTAATAATTTAATAATTAAAGAATATATCAAGCCTGCTGAGAGTACATAAAATCACTATATAAATGTTATAAATAATAGTTTAAATATGTTTGTTTTAGTAAGAGTAGAGTTGGCAAATGTTCCCTAGCTCATACAAAGGTGTGGCTGAAAGGGAGTTCAAGAGGCCGCTTGGCCCCCTGCCTCTGTTCAGAGGCTGCTCGGGGCGGCTGCCGGCTTAATCCGAAGCCAGACGCTCCCCGTGCGTGCTCTGTAAGCTGTCCTGTCACCAGCCTCTGTCGTTTATAGCCGGGCAACACGCAGCAGTCAAATATTTCTCACCTACATCTTCCTTTCTGCAGGTTCGGCAGACAGCTTTCTGTCTTTCCATCAGCTGGTACAAAAACCCGCCGGGCTTGTTCTCTTTTATTGACATCCTCTTGCATCTGTGAGGGGACTGTTCCTCTTTTCTGTACTTAAAACAAACGCGTATTTGTGTCCTCCTTTGCCCTGTTTTCTAGATCTTGGGTGATTTTTGTTGCTGTGCTCTTGGCTATCCCCAAAGAGACTCACACCCGCCAGTGGAGGGCAGGGGTGCTGCAGCTGAGGGCCGTGCTGGAGAGGGACTGTGTCCTTTTGCTTCGTGCAGTGCTCCTGCTCGTGCATGTTAGGAGCTGACTTTTCTTCCAAGAGCATCACATCCTGAATTCGTGCTCAGTTTGTGACTCAGTAAAGGTCAATGCTTTTTGCAGTGCTGTTCCTCTTCCAGTTATTCGCTATTTAAGACTTGTATATTTGATTTCTCCCTTCAAAGTCTAATACTTTAGATGTGGTCTGAAGTGAATTTCTTTGTTATTAATTTGAGATCAATTCTCCAAATATCAAGGTAATTCTGAATACTTAACTGATCTTTCAAATTTCTTATGGTTTTCTGTTTGATTTAAGCTGGATTGCATTTCCTTGACCAGTGCACATGAATGTCACGCCGATGCAGTCACAGGTTTTCTCAGGCAGAGGTAGACCATACCTGGATATTTCCCTCCTACTTGGTGGAGAAGCTGAATGGAGAGACATGGAGTTTAACATGACATATCCAAACTTTGTGTTCACATAAAACTTGTACCTTTTTTGGAACTAGGCATGTTATTTGCCATTGTGCCATATACTAAATGTTATTACATGTCATTGCTAAGCTGAAAATGGGAAATAGTTTGCCTAACCAGTGTGTGAAACCACCTCAGCTTTAAAAGGAAAACCGTGCATGCCTATTGCCATGACACCTTGCCCACCTGCTTCGCACATTGTACTCTCGTTCCACTGAGCCTTCGCATCCACCATCAGCGCGTAATTGAGAAATAACGTGAAGTTTCAGTAGACAAATGTGTATTAGGGACTATGAAAATGGATCATATTTCATCATTACATTTTTACTCCAAAA
Organism: Chauna torquata; assembly: GCA_013399475.1. Classification (NCBI taxonomy): domain Eukaryota; kingdom Metazoa; phylum Chordata; class Aves; order Anseriformes; family Anhimidae; genus Chauna; species Chauna torquata. The sequence goes on from VXAL01009893.1 coordinate 165,396, forward strand.
CAATAACAATATGTTCTCCAACCGAGCTCTCACAGGTGTTGACAACAGCCTTTCCTGCAATCAGAGTTGTGATACAGATGCATTACTTTCTCCAGCGAATTTTACCTGTCAGACAGTTGTTTTAGTTCTAGTGCTCCTTCTCAGAAATAAATAAGGAGTCATGATACACGCCACTCTTTTGACAGGAAAATCCAAGCATATATTTGCCCACAACTGAGTTGACATTTGCAATACAGTTCAGGGTTTTTTTTAGAGCCACAGGAGATCTGGTTGAGTTTTTAAACTTAATCCCCAAAGCAGATGTAAAACAAAGGAACCTTTTAGCTCATCATTTAGGAGAAGCAACCTCTCCAGCAGAGCTGTGTTTCTACATATGTGAAAGGGTGCAGTTAAAAGTGACACAGTCCATGAACAGGAGCTGCGCTGACGCCGTATCTCCAAAACATCAGAAGGCTGTATAATGCACCAACTAAATATTCTGCAGGTAGCTAGATCTGGCAAGGAGATGCCAGAGCTGACATAAGCAGGGACATAGAGGGCTTTTTGTTTTTCTTTCTTCTCCCCCCCGCCCCGCCCCAGAACAACTGAGGTAAATGTTCTTTAAATTTAAAATTGATACAATTTTTTCCAATATTTTCTTTTAAATAGGAGCCAGTTTGGAAGAACACCAGTTAGTGTTTTGGAGTAAAAATGCAGTCATGAAATATGATCCATTTTCATCATCCCAGCACATTTGTCTGTTGAAACTCCATGTTATTTCTAGATAACGTGTTGATGGTGCATGCCAAGGATCAGAGGAACCAGAGTATAATATGCATACATATATATGTATTCAATATATACATTTTTGGGGCAGTTCATGAAGAGCGCAGCTGCCACGATGGAGGGTGCCCATGTGTTTCCGGACAGTTCCTTGCAGGGCCGTATTGGGGCTGATCGAACAGAATCCGTTCGTTGCTGGCGGACGGTGGGAGCTGATCGCGCAAGCTGGACATCACCAGTGAGGACCACCTCCTCGTACAAGTGAATTAGTACCTGCCTCACCGAAGCGGTAGATGAGGACTGCAGTTTAACAGTACAAGCTCCACCACGTCTCTTCTGTAAGAGTGGTGGCAATGAAGGAAAGACCTCTCTGCTGGAGGCGACAGAGGAAGCGAACCAGATGTGGGACGCAAGCCGAATGTGGCTGTGAACCACCCCATTATCAGACAAGGTGAAAGAGCTCAAGCAGTTCTAGGTGGAGCGCTTTTAGCGGGTAGGGAAAAGAAGATGCCTTTAAGACCGAATTTAAAAAAGATGAATATAAATTGCTAAAAGGTGCAGTGAGGCCAATTACTTGGGAGGGGAAATTGAATATTGATGGATGGAGATTGAAAAAACTTGGCTTGCCATGCCCTATCCAAGTACAGGTTGAGAGGAGCAGTGATGATTCCTTATTAATACATTCAGAGATGGTAAATATAAATGAAGGATAAGGATTCTCTGCGTTAGAGAATAAATGACAGGATTAAATAGTTATGAATTGATCATGAATACATTTTGATAGAAATTAGAAAAAGGAGTCTAACCATCCAAGAAATAAAGGTCTGTTATGGTTTTCCAAATAAAATTAGGGAAGAAAGATCCTAAATAATTTAAGATGGAGCTTGGTAAACTTATGGAAAGGGTATTTGGATTTAACAGAGGACTTGCTGGAGAGGGGAAGCTATGTCTGTGATATGAGAGTTTCTGAGCATGGCACACTGGAGGTGGAAGGGTGACCAGATCCTTGCTTTCACTACATTGCACGGCACTAGTGCTGTGCTCAGGGTTCCCCTTGGTCACCTGGGTTGCTCCTGGCGAATTTCTTTCCTCCTTGGCAGGAGGCTTCAGGGCTGCTGCTTTTCCCAGCTTTCCCTGAAGGACTAACTGATGACTATGAGATTTGGAGTGAGGAGGAAGCGTTGCGGGGCTCAACTCACCTTTGGTTTTGTAGAGTTGCTCTGCGTGCTTTCTCAGAGCAGTGGAGCAGACTGCTAAGGCCTTCGAGATTTTAACATGGCCTGATAGCCATATGTCCGTATCCCACCGTATGGTTTGAGGTCTTCAACAAATTGCACAAATTCTTACAGTCTCCATAGCTTTGTATCTCGCAGCAGGTATTTTACATATGTACTTCCAAATGCAGAGCAATCAGGAAATCTCCCGTCAGTGCACCTGCAAGTCCCATTTCCAGTGGGATGCAGGCACCGTCAGCGTGGCTGCACCTCCTGCCGGGCACTGCCCTGTGCCCTGTGGTCCCTCGCCTTCTCTTCTCTTCTCTTCTCTTTTCTCTTCTCTTCTCTTCTCTTCTCTTCTCTTCTCTTCTCTTCTCTTCTCTTCTCTCTTCTCTCCCTCTTTTTCCTGAGCCACTGCGATGTCTTCCAGGACTGGACTGAAGGATTCCTCTCGGATCAGAGGAGCCTGTCAGAAAAGAAAAAAAGGATGGTGGTTACAGTGGTGACACGTGCGTGGTTTTTGGAGGGATGATGTCTGGTAGGCTCTGTGCTTGCGTGTCCCTGAAGGAGTAATTAGGCTCCCTGCAGGAAGAGCAGAACACGAACCCTCGGCAGCTGCTGTTTAAAGGAAGGTGATGTGTTTGAGAAACATATACATAAAAAAGCCAGTCTTCATAATATTCAAAAGGTGTATCTGAACACCATGTAGGTGAGACGCAGGATAAAGAACGCCCCTTATCCAAACTGACAGCTATAATTACCGTGGTTCATGAAAGCTTATTTTCGATATAAGCTTGTTTGAGCGAAAGCATTTAATGGACAAATGCAGTCAACTCAGAGGTAAAGGTGAGGCATGCATAAAGAAGATCTGAAATGTATTTTTTAAAAGCCAGGTTGGAAAGAGTTCATCCTTTAGGGAGTCCTTGTCAAGCAAACAAGGTGCGATTAACCTTTCCCGTGCATGTCCTCCTCTGCTCTTCTCATGCTGCGTGCCATCGTCACCAATCAAGGTGCCGCTGAGCTCCCTGCCACGGGAAGGTCTGTTGGGTTTCGTCTGCCCGCGCTCTGGAGGAGCACAGCAGGACCCTTCCCTCAGATGCAGCTGGGGGCTCGGGTGTTCCCAGCCCTTTGCGGGGAGGTGTCGTTACCTCCTCAGCGTCCCTTGTTTGCCTGTTCGGAGTCTGCCCTTGTTCAAATCAGCAGCACTGCTTGGAAGATTTTGCAGAGCAGTGTTTTCTCCTAGGATGAGACCAAAATCTGGCGTTGAGCAGACAAAAGTGTAAATCGGTCACAGAAATAGTTCATCCCCTCACAGCCAATGTTATTCTTTATTTTCTACAATGTCTCCATACATGTAAATAAGATGTATTTAGCAAAGTATCACTTCGGCGTTCTGTCTCTAAAAACAAGGAATACAGTCCGTTCATACATATCCCACTTGATGGAAACATGGTAGTAGTACATTTACAGGGTTAGGAGCAATTCCAAAAGAATGAACCTAAAAGTTTTTGTGCTAATTCACAATGCTACTCTTTCCAGCTGTAATGTAATTGACATTGAATTATACCAGCTTTAGGACTCTGAAGTCAGAATTAGGCTACTGACCCCTCCTCTGGTTTCTGAATGGTATCCTTACACCTCCAGTTCATTTCTATGGTTTTCATTTTTGCTTCTTACTGAAGCGGTGAAATGCTTTGCTTCAAATTTTGTTTTGACAGAAGAAAACAACAAAAAATTTGATCTGGCTCTGGTCACGAACCGACCACCCCAGCCAGGGAACTGGCAGCGGAGTACTCCAGGGTTTGCTGTTCATTTCCTACAGGCGCATCCATGCGACCTGGTTCTCACCATGTCCAAGGAGAATCATGGATATTCCTTCAGTACCAGAGAATCTGTGAATTCTCATACATCACTGCTTACCAGCCAGGATGCAAAAGCAATTTGTTGTCCTCATTTTTACAGTCAATTCGGCTACAAATTTGCACATTTCAGTGAAGATGGTCTCTTTCTTTTTCCAGAACATTCAATTACAGTAACATCAGCCACAGAAAATCATTTTGACAAGTGTCCTGTTTACAGAGAAATGAATGGCCACAAAGGAGAAGAATTCTTTTTTTCTTTCTTTCTTTTATTGGAGAAGAAAACTCCCAAATAAATTTTGTTTTTCCTTAAATTGCAATTACAAATAGAATAAGTATTTCAAAGGACCTTTCCAGTTCACATCGTACTTTGTACCAACATGCCACGCCAAACTAAACCAAGTCAAATGAATCCAGTCACAGATGCCGCTCCCGAGAGATGCAGGGTCTCCTGGTCAGAAGCTGGAGGCTTCAGCGTGCTTACTGCCGAACAGATAAACGCTCTGCGCCTCCACAAGCGAGAACAGTTTTTTTTCCAAAAGCTTTCTGAGATTTATTAATCCCTCTTTTCCATTAGGTTGGGACAGATCCTGAATTCAAAGCAAGCTCCTGGTAAGTGGACGATGCAAATACTGAGTGGAGCAGAGGTATAAACTTCTGCAGAAGGGATTTCTGGAGGTGCTTTAATACCCCCCCTGCCTGGAGCAGGTCTGGCACCAGTATGGGATCAGGCCAGCCACTGCTTTGTCTGTTCAGCCCTAACCCTACAGCACGTCCCCTGCCCCCAGAAGAACCGAACCCTCCTGGGGACCTCAGGGAAGGTGCAGTCCATCTCAGCAGTCCATCTCCACTTAATGCAAGTAGAAACTAAATTTGTCCTTATGCTGTTAGCACCTATGCTTTTTTGTTAATGTCAGAGATTTTGAATGCTGTGCAAAAACTCTGCGTTGCTATGGTTGTAGCAGAGCCATTCCAGAGTCCCCAGAAGTAGCCAGAAATGAGAAAAATCCAGGGAACAGTATGAAAGTTGTTCAGCATCATTTCAAGCAGCACTGGCTTTTCAAATATTTCCCCTGCTGTCAGTCGGGCAGTGAAGGTGGCAAACTAGGTTAGTGGCATCGTCTTAGTTCCAAGTAATATAAAATTCATTTACAGCTGGAAACTTTTCAATTTAAGTTATCTCCCAGGAGGTATCCAGCCTAAAACTTTGGGGCTAATTTGTACAAGTGTGCGCGGATCTTCCCCCCAGCCCAAAGCTGAAGCTATCCATGTGTTCTCTTATCTCCCCTTTCCTTCCTCAGTTCCTACTGTGGGTGTTCATAGTCTTATCTGGCACCTTCTTGGCTGTAAGCACAGAGAAGAGATCTCCAGAACGACCACTGCCAGCAAACCTTTAACAGTCCCCGTGCACCAGCCGCGAGGCGGCTCCCCCAGGACAAGAGGGGTGCGCGCACGCGTGGCCCTCTCCCAGTCTGCCCCGGGGACGCGGGGTCTTCGGCCCGGCACCCCAGGGCAGCGCACCAGGTAATTGCTGGTGCGAGGTAATGGTGACTGACAATTTCATCTCTAAGCTATTTATCAGTTGGTGCTCTGCTCATCAGGTGTCACAGGAACATGACAACTCTTGTCAGTGAAACAAGAGAGCCTTGTGACAGGCTTTCAATTGAATTTCTTCACCCAGCACTCCCAGCATTAACACTATGTTAAAATAACTTCATTCATTATTCAAAAAAGGAAAAAAACACCCAGTGAGGTCCTGACAAAATATATAACTTTTCTGAATCCTAAAATGCACCTGATTTTGCTTGTTCAGTGCCATCAGAATAGCCTGTCTGGGTTCATTAAGAACCTCTTTATTTGTTGCCAGCGAATAAGCCATGGGTCATTCTGCTAATGTGTGGGAGTCATTCGTTTGCGATGAATGATTCATAACTCAGGCTGCTTTTTAATAAAATGCTCGTGTTAAAATTCTACATATGCTCAGAAGGAAGAAATAAAAATTCCTCTCTATATTTTCATTAGAATTTATAATAAATGACAACCCAGAGACTTATTCTCTCGTATGCCTCTCCTTTCTGCTGATGCACCACACGAATATACAGGCTTCACTTGGCTGCCCGCTGTCCCTAAAATTGTTCTGCGATGTTGCTCCCAAACAAACATTTTCGAGAGACAGTTAAGCTTGACTTTTATCTCATATTAAAAAAGTACTGAAATAGAAGAAGAAAAAGTAAAGGCTCCAGGAGGTGGCATTGTTCGTGTGCCTTCTTTCCGAGAAAAATGCACAAGCAGGAGCCTCAGTAGTGTGACGCGTGAGTTCTCTCCTTGGAGAAAGAAGGTGTGCATCATAACCAAGTCACTGTAGTTAGAAACTACACTCTGTATATTCATGACACGTTTTATATAACTCAGGAGTGTCCGATTATTAAGTGAAACGGCACGCTCTGCCAAGGTGCAACTGAAGCAGAAAATCTAGCCATGTATTGGGGAAAAGTTCTCAGACGAACCCACGAAACAAAGCACTGGCAGCAGCAGTGCCAAGAGCTGATACATGACCCAGGCGTGTTTGCTGCCCTCCGTTACTCCTCGTTTGTCCCACCACAAGTAACACAGAAAAGGGTCATCCCCCATATACCCACCCGTCGTTGCATGGCCGGGGAAGAGCAGCCCCACTTCGAGACGCGTCCCCGGCGCCCGCTCCCAGGCCGCAGCAGCACACGGCACTCACGCGGATTCCCAGCCCCAGCCGGCTTCGCGGGGGCTGCGCTCCCCTGCCGGGGCTGCTCCCGGCTCCACCACTCGCCGTGGTGTGCCCGGGACACGGGGGCCCTCGGCCGCGAGGCCGCCCTCTCGCCAGAGGCGGTCAGCGCCAGCTCTCGCAGCGAAGCCCTGCGTCTCCGCTGCCTTTCGCTGTAGCATAGTTTGTTCTTCATCTTGAGTTGTACCCCACGGTAAAAGCCCAGACACGAGATACGTGAGCAACAGCCTCCTGTTAATTTTGGAAAATGTCTTTACTGCAAGGCAAAGATTCCTTCTCCTCCTGCACCTTCTTTGGAGAGCCCTTTACTCCCCAAATTCGAAGGCTCTGCTCAATTACGGCAGTTCCTCAAGCATTGGTAGGATAGTGGGAGAGCGCGGTTGTGATACCATGGAGCTGCTTTCGACCTTCAGCAGAGCTACAGCTTTCCCTGGCGCCCCTTAAACGCAGAGGCTGCCTTATCCTCTCCAGCTTCTGTTAAAAAGTGCTGGTTGTACCTGTTTACAGGGACTGACTTTATGCAGAAGGATTAGTATTCGGCACAGAACCACAAACCATAAATTATTATAGCAAGTCCCCAATGAATCTTTTATGAAACAAAGCATACTGTGCTTGAACCTGTCCGTTTAAAGCCCCAATTAACAAATTGGTAACTGCTTCTGTCTTTCTCTTCACAGCTGCTGAATGATGTGGTACAGATCCTGTTCAGGAGCATAATGGCAATGAACAGCAGGGCTTAATGCACTGCAGTTTGCCCTTTGATCCCAGCTCATTACAAAAAGTGTTTACCAGAGAATTCACTTCCCTTCTCTCCTATGTTTGTATCTTTTAAAAGAATATTTTTTCCAGCAAATATTTTTCCCATGTTAACTTCAGTAGTCTGTCTTTTCCTGGATGCTGAATGTAATTTGATTTTATTAATGACTGTTCAGCCCTCTTGCTCTAACACTCTCTTCTCCAGCCTTATTTCTGGCCCAGGCAGTTTAAACAGACACCCACAGATTTCTGCATCCCATCTAGACACTTCGTTCAGGGGTGCACTTCTTTGTGAAAAGATACACGGTTCTGACATACGGGCCTCTCAGGACGGAGAATGACCCATCTCCTGCTAATCTGTTTCAATGTTTATCTTTTTTTAAGGAGTGCATACTGTCATATATTTTCTAGGTATTGGACCTTTATTCTTTGTTTGTTGGATCCAAATATCTCAGAAAACCAATTTTTGTATGCAAAGACCCTGTCAATCTCTTTGGTTTCTGCGGCAGGGTGCTGTAAAGTCAGTAAAATAAGAATCAAGAGTACTCTTGAGATTTAATAGCCACCGAAGTACCAGTCTAACTCCACTGTCTTCAATGGCACTGCTGAGGAGAAGTGACTCTAAAAGAAAGGTCAAGATGCTCTGGTTTGCTTGTTTAGAAGGAAGAGAACTAAATGGAATATAGGCAGATAGATATGAGGTCATTCAAAACTCAGGTAACACAATGAAGTGAATTGGATGGAAGTTTCATGGCAATCACTGCAAGGGAGCTGATGCCTCTCTAAGTTGCGTGGCAACATGCTCAAGACAAAAATAAAACATCCATATGGCTTTGAAAAATCTTTGGATTTATTTCTGAGGTAAAATAAACTTTTTTTCTTTGTTTAAGGTTAAAGTCTCCTGAGAAAAATGGGTAGGCCCACTGACACTGGAAAAAGTTACCAAGTTTTGAAATTTTCAAGCATTCCTGTATATAGATCATGTACTTCCATTCCCACTGCCTCTTCATCTGCTCTGCTCTGCACTTGACAACTTCCTTCTCAGCTTTGACTGATCTTGATGATTTTCTTTTTTAAGTTGTTCTTTCAACTCTTTGGTGTTTTTTAAACTTTTCGTTTGTTTGTTTGGATGGAGAACAGTTCCTCAAATCATTCCTGTGAAGTGGACATCTCAGCGTTGGTCTTGCCTTGCAAACTCTGCTGAGTGCCAACCCGCTTCTCAGAATCGAGCCGGTTTTGTTGGTGCAGCCGCCGTCTTGGAAGGCAGGGGAAACGTGAAGAGTAGCCCCTCACAAACAAGGGCCAGCTGGTTTGGCGCTTCAAAGGACTGCGGTGCCTGAGATACTGAAGCCTAGCAGGCATATGAACTATGAATCATCTTTGCTTTCTACTTGGAACTCTCCTTGGGAACACAACCACAGAAGTGCCAGAACAGTCCTTTTGCAGTTTGCTCGTCAAGCAAGCAGGCTGAGTGGCTTGGGCAAGGGAAAGTGTGAGTTCAGGAGTCAAACCTTGCTCTCGCCGCAGTGAGGGACGAGGGCGTGCGCACCTGCGGCAGGGTCTGTGCGATGCCCCTCCCGTGGTCTCAGCTAGCCGAGTGCAGCCTCCCGCGGGGACCGACCCGCGCTAATTCACGTCTGCGCGGGCGTGAGAAGTTACCGCAAACAAGAGGCTTTAAGCTCATGGACATCGCAGGCTGGCATTACTGACAGTGCCATTATTCTTTTCTGAGCAACGCCACTTTTTAATGACCGAAAGAAAACCGTCAAACCGCTCAGAGACTGGCGCTCAGAGAGCCGGAGGCGTCCCACCCAGCGGCCCGCAACCGCCCGCCGCCCGCCGCAAAGCCCCGCGTTGAGCGACCCCATCTCGCGCGGTGCTGGAGGCTCGCGGGGAGGACCCCTGCGCCCCGCGTCGCGAGCGGCTCTGCTGCCCACCAGCGGCTGCGGGGCGAGGCTGGGAACCCTCGCCCAGCCCAAGGTCTGAGGGGAACGCGGGTCTCCTTGGTGCGACGCCCGCCCGGTTACTTCGGCTGCTGATGAAGGAGGCCCGCTGCAACAGCTGTCAGAACCTGCAGAACGTCCGCCTCCTGCCCGCCAGCCTTGTCCGCGCCCAAGCGGGACCGAGCAGCTTCCAGCAGAGGCCGGGCGCTGGTGGCCGCTTGCTGCAGGTGTTGTCGCCGTGCCGTGGCAGCCCCCGGCCTGCCTGCACCTCCCTGCGCATGGACCACGAATGTTCAGTGCCGAATACGCTGAGATGTAAAACAGCAGGTGCAGCAAATCTGTGGCGAGGACACGTTTAATGGGTGAAGGATTCAATATTCTGTCTACTGAGCAAACAACTGGATATAAAAACTCCATCTGTAGCTTTTTATGTGGTGTTGTTTTTTAATTTAAAAACACAATTTATTTTAAAAAAAACAGATACTCTCTTGGAAGACGGCTTTGTATAAATAAATGGCAAAATGGATTAAAGCCATTGACAAAAATGTAAATATTTGAGTAATTTTAGCTTTCATCTGTGTACATTCAGAACAAAAAACTTGTCCTATGGAGTTCTTCATGTTCCATTCCCTATGATAAAATTCTCGCTAGTAATTATGTTTTTTCTTTTGGCCTATTCTTCCTTTGTTTCCATTTCCCCCTCTCTTTTTTCCCCTAGCTCCTAGAGATCCTTGTGCTTCAAAAGCAGTTCTCCATTTTAAGAGGAAATGCTGCCTCATCTCCCTGCTCGCCAAGTACCTCAGCAACTTCCATCAGAATAATGTACGGGAAAGCAATGCCAAGTATTTCCATTTTTTTCTCCATAATGCTTTCATAACACCTCTCCAGGACTCATTTTATCTTTCATTGGCTACAGTTCATAGGAATCTTGACTTTTACACAGTAAACGTCCAATATTTATATTAATTTATGTTTTACAGATCTGATTCAATCACCAGTTAAATCAATATCTTGACTTCTACCAGAAACTTTCATGCTGATCAGACCTTTCCCTCCTTCATATTTTTGATGGCTGAGATTTTATTAACAAACATGTTTTGATCAAAAGCTACTAAATAAAGCTAATTTCATCGGCTACTATCAGAAATAATTGTATCTGTAGCTAATGCACCAGTCCAAATTCAAAGCTAGAAGTAGGCAAAATGTGCCGGAAAGCAAAGATGAGTTTACCCCATTTATCTCAAGTTACAGATAACATCCTGTGCAATACGTTGAGCATGTGAGGCTGCGTTGGCATGAAGCCACTCAACACCCGCATGGACACAAGGTGAAGGCCTTAGGCCTTCCCTTGGCTGAAGCGGGATGGGTCAGCAGCAGTTTGTATGGGGACTGCTCGGAAAGTCGCAGCTAGCCTGTCTCATCTCTGCGACTGCTGGGAAACGACAACTGTTCATCTCCATTGCAGAATGCCATGAGGAGCCTCATTTGTTCAAACCCCCCATCAAATAGGTGCCATATGCAGCCTGCTGACTGCAAGTCAGTATTTCGGTTCTCTGTGGAGAAGACTGTGCACGCTGCCATTCAGGCTGCGTGTCACCTGAAGAGCTGCCAACGCCACTGCCTATGTTAAGGGCCACTGGGGAACATCGGGAGAAAGGGCAGCTGTGGTGTGGGACTGGGTTCTTGTCCTTGTCTAACAGGAACCTCCGTGTCTCCTGTGGCTGAACAGGGTCTTGAGCCTGATCCAGTTCCACCGAGATTACCAGGAGATCTTCTGTAAGCCAGAGCGAGTACTGAATGGGACTCCGTGGGAATGCCCTCTGCTGACCCGTCCTGCTGACATCTGCTCCTTAAACAGAGAAGCACTGCAAAGCAGCCCTGTGGAAGCAACGCGGCCTCCTCTCCAGCCACAGGATGGTGGTGTGGGAGAGAAGGAATGTGGGAACTGGAGGCTTATTCCACATCAGATGGTCAGCCCTGCCCAACATCTTAGGTTGGGCCCATAGGATAATCCTCTGTCTCCGGTTACAGCAGCTGTCCCTATTTCATTCATTTGTCAGATGAGTAAAGAAAAGGGTGAATCGATCAGTCATACTTTTGAAGACCCACATGAAGCAATGATACAGTTGATTAAACCCTGTTATCAAAGTAAGTTAACAGAAGTTAATTAGAAAGCTTAAAAAGAAAATCTGCTAGTGTGCTATCACAAGAACACCCTGACTTGACAAGACTGCACTGAATTGCTTCATCAGCATGAGAATCGGGGACGCGTACCACGTTTCAAACTTCGCCTGTGAAAATACTACCTGCTTGTACCCCAGGTGAGCTGCTCTCAGAGCAAAATTTTTTTTAAGAATTCATTAATGGCTATATGCAACAGATGCTTCACAGATATTGTCATGAATACATTTCATTATAAAGGTGCAGTGAGTACTGTGGGCAAAGTAGGGTCTTCTGGAAGGGTCTGCTAGTCTGAAGTGAAGGTAGAGAAAGACATATTTAGGTGGGGTTTACAGAGCTCCCTGGAAATATTAACCTGAGGTCAGCAGTCTAAAGGAGGAGTTCAGCTTTCTGCAGGTGACCATGCTGCTGAGGAGACTGTAGAAAGAGCTTCTGATTCATGCAGTGACAGTCCAAAAAGTAGTGGGTTCCACATGCGTAGGTTAGATGACTGAGGGTTTCAGAGGAAAGCCAAGGCAGAAGAAGACTCTCCCTAAAACACAGGGCAGAGATTCCTTGTGAACATCTGTGAAATGACCGAGGGAAGACTAAAGATCTGGGGTGAGCAAGGCAAAGAACTAGGAATGACAAAGAAATATTTTGACTATTCACATTTCTGGAGGAACTTCTAAGTGCCTGACCCTGACCTGTCTTTGATAAAAGCTCTTGTATTTCCCCAAACCACTGTCTTCTTAAGATCAAGTCACAGAATCACTGATTGGTCGAGGTGGGCAGAGACCTCCAGGTCCTTCTGCTCCCCCGCTGCCCCAGCAGAGCCACCCTGAGCTGGTGCCCAGTGTCCAGGCGCCTGTTGGAGGTCTCCAAGGAGGAGACCCAGCACCTCCCTGGGTGCCTGTGCCAGGGCTGCGGCACCCACACAGCACTGAAGTGCAGCCTGGTGCTTAGAGGGAACCTCCTGTGTTCCACTTTGTGCCCATTGCCTCTCGTCCTGGCCCTGGGCACCGCAGAGCAGACCCCAGCTCCGTCCTTCCCGCGCCTCCCTGCAGGTGCTTGTGGACACGGGTGAGATCCCCCCGAGCCTCCTCTTCTCCAGGCTGAGCAGTCCCAGCTCTCTCAGCCTCTCCTCACAGCAGAGGGACTCCAGGCCCTTCATTATCCTCATGGCCCTTCATTGGGCTCTCTCCAGTGTATCTGGGTCTCTCTTGTACTGGAGGACCCAGTATACTTGTATATATCCTGTATACTTGATCTCAAACAACAGTGGCTGGCACTTTAAAAGCCAAATCGTCACAGATTTTTCTACAAACTTTATACCCAAATGACTTAAATGCCATTGAAATGTAAAGATAAGTTTGAGAAGCATTTTCAGAATAACTCTTGCCTAAGCAAAATAATTTCAGCTAGGAATATCCTGCATATTCAGCCTTTTCGCTGTGTAAAGTTTATTTTATCCCATATAGTTTTTGTGGGGTAAACCTGGGGCATATGGCTCAGTATACTAATGTTGGCAAACAAAGAGCACAGTCATGATTTATGGATAAGCTTACCTATTATTTATGGTTTTTTTGGTAAGCTGATTTACATTCCTATTGTATTACAGTCACTTTTCATCAATAACGAAAATATGTCCCTCTTATCCCCCACAAAAAGCTTTATATTTTCTGGCATGTTTAAGGAAATGATCTGGCATGTATCAATAAAGACAGCAATAATTGCCACGAGCTTACTGTTGTTTATGCAGAAGAAATTTCTCAGTTATTTGTGGTGGGCTGTCAGATGTAAGACTTCACGCAAACGGAGTGGATCACAAAAATAATTCTAGCATGGCTAGAAGAGAACTTGAAAAATATTTATCTTACTAAGAAGAAAATACAGAAAATGATACAGTAGCTTTTGCAGAAGCAATAAAGATGTACCACAGTATTATCTACAATCGTTCACAAAGATCACTTGATTGCAACAGCAAAGTGCTGCAAAGTGCTGCATGGTTAAAATGCACTCTCTTGATACAACAGAAGTTTTACAGATATATGCAACATAATTAACTATTTTTATATTTACTAATACATACTAATAATACACACTAATAATAATAATACACTAATACTAATACACACTTTCAAATGAGATAATAATTAAAGCCTTGATTTAAAAGCACATATATTTCTCTGTTTTCTCTGTTATCTGTGATATTTCAAAGTATGAAAACATTCATGTTCCAATAATTGGCTGTTACTGCATTGCTAATCCATTAGCTACTTGACTACGGTCAGGGCAGTGATAGGCTGAATCACAACGAACAGGAAAATATATTCCATGCACTAAAATCAGATGGGTTGACCTCTGACTATGCATCAGCATTTGCAGTTGCTACTGCTAGTGTTAACTTTGGGAAACACTATATTGCTCATAAATTAATAACAAATGAGAACAAATGTTGTTTCCAGAAGATCCTAAGCATAACTGAAAGGGTGGAAATTGACAAATAAATTGTCATGTTTATGAACTCTTTGAAAAAGACCTTGTAGTATGAGATATGGTAGCACGGACGTGGATGTGTGCACGTGTGAGTGTGCATAACGAAAGGGAGCTGTAGTGCTACCTTCAAATCCAAGTCTTTGTTTTTTAAAACTTTACCAATTCATTACTCTCAGTCCTACCTCTAATACAAAAGCAGAAATACCATTTTCTTTGTAGAAACTGCTTGCAAAATCTGCGGTATGTTCATTGCATTATGGGTGAGCTTCACATGCAAGTAGATTTCAATCGTACAGGGAAGACATTTTAGCAATTAAAACTGCCAGGATGTGTTGAAGGGAGTTAGTACTGATAGCAAATCTAATTTTAAATAATGCATTGAAATTTATCATAAGCTGAGGGCATTGAAATAACTGAATGAGAAATACATGAGATGCTAAGAAAATCTCTATTTTTTGTCATATAAAGGATTATTGTGTTGTATGGCTCTGTGTGTGTGGCTTGATTGTAAGACCTAAACATAAGAAAAGACTTTTTTCCTATGAGGGTAATCAAGCACTGGAAAGAGTTGCCCAAATCAGCTGTGGAGTCTCCATTGCTGGAGACATTTGGGTCCGACTGGGTGCAGCCCCGGGCAGCCAGCTCCAGCTGACCCTGCGGGAGCAGGGGTGGGAACGGGGGGTCTCCAGGGGCCCCTGCCCATCCCCGCCCTCCTGTGCTTCTGGGATTCTGCGATTCTGCTTCCAGCCAAGAGATGCGCAGTGTGACATTGGGGAGAGCCGAGGGGCTACTACCCAAGCTCGTTTCCAGGGCGGGCAGAGGCACCCTAAGTCTGATGTGTTTCTCACCGTGGCAAGCCTCAGCTTCCCGGGTAAGCAGCTGCCGTACCACTTGCTTGTAACTCTTTCTCTGACTGTTTTAAGCAAATGAAGTCAGAATTATGATGAGTGAACTTCCAGCCTGTGAATTCCCAGTCAGTGATCAATTTATATACAAGCGGATTACTCCACCTTGCATCTTTGAGTTGTGTATAATATCTTAAATCCAACCTCTCTTTCCATTTGCTTGCTCATGGGTATCATCGCAGCGGAAGAGGTCAAGTTTTGGTGTTATCCTTTCAGGGTAACGCAATGCCAGTGGCCAGCCTGGATGAGTGGTGCAGAACGAGCACTTCTTCCCTGTTGTGCTAACAGAGAACTTCTCTCACCAGGTAAAAGCAAGGAATCAGACCCCTAAATCCATTTCCTCGACATTCCACTGCTCCATACTTCTGAAAAGATGTCTTAAAATGTTCATTAATTTTCTTTGCTATGTATTATATTTTTGTTGTTGCATTTTTAGCTGTATTTTTTTCATTAAAATGAAAGTCATCTGCATATCCTTTGTTCCAGGATTAGCTCTTTTTATTTTATTTTCCCAGCAGACTGATTGTCAGTTATGTTTCAACAGCTTCAACCACTGATGGATTCCTATACAGCTGCCTGGGCATCTGTGGCAATGAAATATGAATGTGTGTCAACAAAATCCAAAGACTTCTGCTAGGGGTGGCAGTTATCCACAAGAATAGCTTTCTGGAAAATATTTGCATGTTCTTCAAACGTAGCCTGACAAATTATTTAAGTTAAAGCTCATCTATCCCCAACAAGCTGTAGGGATTATTCTTTGGAGTTTGGTTACTGAAAAGAAAAACAAACAAACAAACAAAAAAACCCAACAACAACAACTCTTCCCTTTAAGAAATCTTTATATTTTAAGCTTCATTCTCACAGAAGTCAGCAGATACTGATCTCAAAGTTGGAGACATATAAGAAACAAAAAGTCCTCCTCAAAGATGTGATACATAATGCTATATGAAGTCCTGAGCTTGGGGAAAAAAAGAATGAGAATGGAAAAAAGGATTATTTTTAGTGCGTTTTGATTTTAGGTGATTATGATTCAAAGCTCTGTATATTAAAGGTAGATACCTGGAGGTGATAGAGTCCGTGTGGATATTTCTAGAGATTAATATCCACATCAGACTAATATAGGTAAAGAGAAGCTATTTCTTTATGCCTAGAAGAGATAGAAATTGTATATAAATCTTGTGGAAAAACAGTGCATAATCTTTTTCTAAAGCACACACTACGGAGGAAAAAAAATAATTTTGCAATCCAAGGTGAACTGAGTGATAAATAGTGTCTGCAGGTACAAGATCAACAGGCTGGCCCTACAGCAAGCCGACAGGCAGCTCTGTACATGCAGTGCTAAGGCAGCTTGGCCAAGACCCAAGTCAGAGACCCGAATGTCACTGCCGCAAAAGCACAGATGCTCCAAAGGTGGCCACCTGGGCCCCGCAGCGGCCAGGAACGTACCTCAAGCGGCTGCCTGTCGGCTCCCGCGGCGCTGAGGCGGGGAGGAGCACGAAGGGGAGCCCCGCTCGACACCACCGGCAGCAGGAGGAGGCAGGAGGCGTGCTGAGCTGGTGGACAAGCCTGAGCTGCTGCTGCTGCGGAGCTCACCAGCACGCCCTGCCACTGAAGACGCAGGACTGTTAGTGTGTAATTCCTCGGGCGCGAGGTAGTGTGGTGCTCTTCTGAGTGGCCACTTCACAGTAAGAAAAAGCCCCTCTCTGTGCATGTGAAGCTAAAAGTGTGACACGAACCCAGATGTGCTGGATAAGCGGGTCTAGTGGATGAACACAGTTTGTAGGGGCCAAAGTAAAGAATATATCTCAGAAATAGTAATACGGAACCTTCTAGAGCATGTTCTGAAAATCTTAAAGTAACGCAGAGAGGAAAACGAGTCTGAGCATCTCTGTTTTACAGATAGAAGAAGCAGAAGAAAGAGAAATCAAGGCACTTGTACAACATTGCATGCACGGGACAAGTGTCAGGACTGAGGAGCGGAAGGCAGAGGAGGGGTTCTTGCTACCCCCGGTCATTGCTAAGACAGCTTACAGGAACAAGTCACCTTCTCCAGCATGGCAGACTCTCTTGGTCAGGTAGCTACACCTGCATCCCCCAGCCTGCATTTAGTGACGCAGATACTATCTAACATGGATGAAAACAAGGGGCAGAGGGACAGGCTCATAGCATCGTTGCTATGTGGCTTCTGGGAAACCCACAGCACTTTGCAGTACTGCTTGGCTAAATTCTGCCTGTGTCTGTTCTGAAAATAGTCCAGAAAGGGAGGATAAAGGTGGACTGAAGTTATCTTCGTTCTCTTGCTCTCATTGTAGTGACTTCCAGGTGTGTTGGTTCCTAACACCATGCTGTAAAGACCCACAGTTACCCCTCAGCAGTTTCAGCTTTGCGTCATGCACTCTCAGAGAGATGTAGTAGGATCACATGGAGCATAAATTAGAATGGAATTTGAATTTGTGTATTTATAGTTGTCCAGGACCACACCGTAGCATCTTTCTATTTAACAGTGAAACAAGGCAAACATAGGATGAAACAAGATTTTTTTTTTTTTTTTTTTTTTTGAGGAATGCTGCTGTGCTTTCTGGAATGCCCACGCAGATCCTCAGAAGATACCCACTTAGCTGCAAACTAACTAAACTCTGAATTCATCATCCAACTCACTTCATAATAATGTTATCATTAAACAGCTGCTTTTAATGCTTAATAGAATATATTTATAAATTGCTGTAACAATGTTGTTTACTGTTTGCATTACCTCTCTCAACCTGGCTCATTAGCTGCCATTAGAACCAGTTTACAGCATGCATTTTGCATATAGACATGCTGAGCAATAATCTGCACTCAGTCCCATATGAACTTCAGCTGTTCCTTGCCACCTTCCCCCACTTTCTGACAGAAGTCTCTGTATCATACAAAGTGAACATAAGGACGTATAGACACTCAGAAAACGCTCAGAAGCTTGATTATGTCAGCAAATTCCAGATTCCCTTAAAACTATAGTTCCTATAGCTTTTAGAAACTCTTATAAAAGATCAATAAAGAGCTTAAAAATACAGGTATTTAACAGCAAACACTCATTTATTTCACATGTTAAAAGAAGACTACCAGATTTCTCTAATAAGGTTACCATGTTTCACTGCAGTGAATGCTTTAGAACAGCAGCTTATAATTTTCTTCATGTTGTGACCTTCTATGCCAAATGGGGAACAACTCAACATCCTCCTCTTACCCTGCTGGGTGGAACCCGGCACATTCCTTCTGGTAGCCTGGAAAGGACAGTGTATACTCTACCCAAAGCTAAAAGCCAATAATAATTGATTCAAATATCTGCAGTGCAATGCTTCTACTACCCCATCCCTTTTTACCCAACAAAAGACCAAGAGTAACTTTTCAAACTTTTTGAGTTTGCAGAGACCTAAAATTTCTCTAGTCAAGGTGCAGAGCTTTACCTCTACCAACAACACACAGGTTGCCTAGGGTGAAGTGTGAGAGGCAGCGCAAGGACGACTTCCCGGTACATAAGCAGTAAGCTGTAGATGGTAAGGCATGGAGGTATCTGGGCTCGCTCCTGCAAGTGAAGTGATCTGATGTGAGAGACACCAAAAAAAACGGGCACAGGAAATTTAGCATGTTGGGAAGAGATGGAGGTATATGGCCGGGGAAAGCATGGGACAATTTGAGAACTACTCAAATGATCTTTTAGGGTTTGATTCATGTATTCAGATACACTGGAGCCAGTGTAATTAGTAGGATTTATCTCACGTAATTTACCCATCTGAAAGTTAGTTCTCTAGTCTACACTAGCACTGAAGTCAGTGAAGAGAAATAGATGCTCACGGCAAGTGATTCACTAGGATCAGTGTCTGAATCTGGGTGGAAAGGATCCACATTTAAAATTTAAGTTCAGTAAAAAGATTGCCAAACCATAAGCAAATGGACAAGAACACAAGGCCATTAGAAGTGCCTTACTGGGTCAGAATCATGGTCCATCTAGCTACGTATATTGTCTTTTGCAGTGGCAATAGGCAGTGTTAATCAGGAAGAGCATCCAGGTCTTATCAATTTTTGCTGCCCGTTCCCCATGTACTCCCCCAGCACACAGGAGAGTGGTGTTAGGACTGTTAGAAGGCAAATCCCTTCCTATTACCTTTAGTAGCCATTGACCTGCTGTTCATGAATTTCTCTAATCCTTTTCAGAGTCTGCTGATCCTGTTTGTCTCCACAGTCTCCTGTGGCAGCAGGTTGCAGAGGTTCATCACCTGCTGCATGAAGAAAAACGTTCTTTTACCTATTTTAAACCAACCTCCTCCTAGTCTCAAGGGCTGCTTCCGAGTCCTCGTTGTGTGTGACTGAACAACAGTTCCATGTTCGGTTTATTCACTGCCTTCCAGCTTTTGTAAGCCTCAGCTCTGTCCTCCTTCTGCCTTCCCCTGAGGCAGACTGGACCGCCCCAGCCCTTTTGTCTCCTCATAAGGCAACCGTTCTCTCTGCTGGCATTTTCAGTTGCCTTTCTTTGAGCCTTCCTGAAGTCCGCTACATCCTTAAAATGCAGAGACCAGCATTACACATAGTGAGCAAGAAGTGGGCACACCAAGGTTTTCTATAATGGCAAATGATGCATTTGTCTTGTTCGCCATAGACATTCTGATGACATTCAACATTTTCTTGGCTTTTTTGTCAGGTATTGCCAGTCAGTGATTTCAGAAAACTGTCAGAGATGTCTGTAAGGTTTCGTTCCTAATTGTGACTGCCTGTTCTCAGCTCAGCACCTTCCTGTCAGCATGTCCAGAGTTTTCCTCCGTATATCCCTTACCTTACATTTACCTACACTGAAGCTCTTCCACCATCTTTTTGCCCACTCGTTGTGAGGTCTGTCTGGTGCTCCTCACTGACGGCATTGCATTTGATCATATCTGATGCTTTTTTCCTCACTAACATGAGGCATAGCTGAGTATTCGGAAGAACTGAAGTGACTCACTCCAAACAGAAATCTGGTTCAATGTGATTTACAACAGAGAAAAACTGAAAACATGTTCACAATATTTTACTTCCCCACCCTGCACTTGTCTGATATCATTCTGCTGTATTCTGTGTACAGCACTACAGAGTTGCAGCCACCTCTGAGACTGGATTCAAAGCAGAAAATGTGCGAAAATCACAGACAATTCAAAGTGCAGGCAGATGGAGTTTAATGCAAAAAGTGTGCAGCAATGTGCCGAACAGACATGCTTGCATTGTTCCTGTAGCACGTATTCTGATCTGCGTGATGTTTTCAGTAAGAGCATCACAAAATCATTTGGGTCACAACATACAGAGAGCTGGTAACTTTGAATTAGTTTATGTTTTTGTCTATGAAACATATTTTCAACCAGGCAAGATCTATGGAAAAGACTTTGAATAAATGCAGTGTCTGTGGATTGCCAAGGCTTCAAATCAGAGCAAGAAAAAAAAAAAAAAAACATTTCAGCCTAGGTGGCTCCCAAATATTCACAGCAAAGTGATAAGACCCATATTTCTGATCTACACTTCAACTGACCAAAGGTAAACATCTCAGCTTAATAAGCATTCTTATCAATTCGCAGGAAGGGCAAAACTATATATCCCTATTTGTCCACTGAGTGAGGAGCCAGTCCTTGCCCTGCAAGCGGGCATTCAGCATCCTGACCAGAGCTGTTGTCTTCATTCCTGTGTGCCTTTTGCCCATGCTGCCAGCAAGCACCAGTTACAGAGCTCTGAGCACAAGACTTGGAATTTAAAACAAAAATACCTCTCTTCCTCTTTTTTTTTTTTTTTTTTTTCAGG